>JADBJO010000416.1:605000-627500 GCA_016801955.1 Conus betulinus | reverse complement strand
GAATCCATTTTCCGTTTAATCCACGATCACGTCAAGAACAGTGTCCATAGTAAACGCTACATCGACTTTCTGCAGGCTTACAGTGTTTTACTTGCTAGCCATTAAACATTAAATTGCAGTTCTTGAAAATAACGTCAGGTAGAACATCTCCGAATAAGGATTTCGTCGAGACTGGTGTAAAGTGTTTAGGCTTCACATCATGCCAGTTCCAACAGTCTTTAAGAAACGATTCAAAGTGGGTGGTATGACACAGGGAATGCACCACGGTGCTTCTCTACCTTTCAAAAGATACGTGGCGATGTGAACATGGTGGCCTGTGTGTAATCGACACAAGACGGGCTCCTTCTTTACAGACATAAGTGGCAGACTGTATAGTCACTCTTTACGGTTCGGACGGTGGACTCTGCTGTCATGAAACACGGGCTGGTACACCCATGGGGACGCTACTTTAAGGCTGTTATGAGTTGCATCCTGTAGTCTGATTTACCTCTGTTCAGAGCAGTTATGTCCCTTGATATCTTAATGGAGTGTCCTGCGCGTGCCTGTACCCGTCGTCTACAATAGTGCAGGCCTCCAAGGGTGGTACAGGACTGCTCAAAGGGCAGGTGAAGACAGTGCTTCTCTGGGCCCTCCCAGCACCTTTCGGTATTTTCTTTTTCTTCTTCGGACGGATCTGAAAGAGTTATCTGTCTGCCTGTTCCATCGACCTGAAAGTTCTGAACAGAAGAAAAAAAAGTTAAGAGTTGTAGAAAGTAGAGAAAATAGTAGTCAAAAAGTACCCCTCCCCCCCCCCCCCCCCCCCCCCATTTGTAATAATAAGTAGGAAAAGTAATGCCATCTGAACGAATCTGCAAACAAAAGCTATGCCATAGTGATTCACACGAAGGTTAAACACTGGACGAAGTATGTTTGTTAAGCAGAGACAGGCGTCCTAGCCTAGTGGTCGAGATGAAACTTCTGAAAAGTAGGGAAAAAACATAAAAAGAAAAAAAAATGCAAGATATGAAATGTACTCAAATGTCAAAACAAAATGGCCAGAAGTGAAAAAAAAAAAAAGTGTGAAAAGGTAGCGCCATCTGAACGCGTCTCCGATTAAGAGCTTTATGGAGGTGACTCAGACGAAAGGTTCAATGCTGGACGAAGCATGCATGTGTGGTAGGATGGAACTGGTGTCGTGGTGGTCGAGCTGATTCCACCTCAAGACAACTCAGGGAGTCTCAGCGTGCAGCCCCGAGGATTCAGATCCCTAAGTACCGGGATTCTCCGGGTGGTGCCATGAAGGATTCAAACCCCTGAGCCCCGGTAGCTGGCGAGCTAGCTTGCTGGGTTGACCCTTGGTTTGGATGGGGGTGATCTGCTAACTGAGTTCAGCGCCAGAAGCGATACGTAGTCAAGGCGCATGTGTAAGGAATTAAGACAGAGACAGAGAGAGAGAGAGAGAGAGAGAGAGAGAGAGAGAGAGAGAGAGAGAGGAGCAGATCAAGATGTGACAGACATGGGGGTAGGGAGTAAACGGGAGGAAGAAATAAAGCCTATATATTTATATCATTATATCTATCTATCTATCTATCTATCTATCTATCTATAGACAATTCTCTCTCTCTCTCTCTCTCTCTCTCTCTCTCTCTCTCTGTCTGTCTGTCTATCTATAAACACTTGCAAATGTCAGCCCAACAATACGGATTAAAAAGCTCTCCACACTCATGCAGATCACATGCCACATAGTTACGTGCTCCAACTATTTCTACTGCACCATCGGACCAAACCATAAAATCTCTCTCTCTCTCTCTCTCTCTCTCTCTCTCTCTCTCTCTCTCTCTCTCTCTCTCTCTCTCTCTCTCGCGCGCGCGCGCGCGCGCGCGCGTGTGTGTGTGTGTGTGCGCGCGCGCGCGCGCGGTGCGTGTATGTGAGTGTGTGTGTATTTATGTTCGCGCGCGCGCACGCGCGTTTGTGTGTGTGTGTGTGTGTGTGTGTGTGTGTGTGTGTGTGTGTGTGTATGTGCATGCGCGCGCGCGTGTGTGCGTGTGTGTGTGTGTGTGCGCGCGCGTGTATGTGTGTGCGTGTGTGTATGTGTGTGTGTGTGTGTGTGTGTGTGTGTGTGTGTGTGTGTGTGTGTGTGTGTGTGTGTGTGTGCGCGCGCGTGCGAGTGCGCTAGCGCACGCGCGCATATGTTTTACAAGTTTGAAATGGGGAGAGGGCCGGTTGGGACTGGGATGGGCACGTGTGAGAGAGAGGTCGGAAGGTGCTGAGGGAGAGGTGGGGTGGGGGTGGGGTGGGGTGGGGAGTGGGGGCAGCCTGGGGGGAAGAGAGGGGTGGGGTGGGGTGGGTGGGGGGGAAGGGCGACGTGTGAAGGGGCGGGGCCAAACGCGACAAGATGAGGAGAGCAAATGAACACCAGCCCTGCATGTAGAACACAGCGCAACACAGCACAGGACAGCACAGCACGGGGCAGTAGAGTATCCAACTTGATCGGGACATGGGAACAACGCTGTGTCAGTAGCCGCCGACTAGGACTCTAAAGTTAGCCCAAGTCACACACCACCACCAGTTTGCGTGCAGCGGCACCGTTAGCTGCACTGTCTGAGGTTCTGTAACCTGAGCTGTCTTCTACCTCTGGTCGTGGGACTGACTTGACTGGCGAACTGATTGACTGATTTCCCCCAGGCGGTCAGAGACGAGAGGGGTGTGTGTGTGTGTTGCTTCGATTGTCACAGTGGTAAGAATGAAGGGCATGTTTTAATATCCAGTCGTATGTATGTACAGGTGATTGAAGACTTGTAATCAGAGTCATAATTTTCAGGTTAGAATGTTGTCACACACACACACACACACACACACACACACACACACACACACACAGAACAGAACACACACACACACACATAGTGTATGACAAGACAAAGGAGGGTAGTAAAGAGGGGGTAGGGATCAAGATGGAGGAAGTAACATTTCAAATGAACATTTGAAAGTTGAAAGTGCATTAGTATTGCTAAATGGACTTTGTGACAGATTTTCTTTGCAGTTAAGCGTTGGCTTTTATCCTGTTTGTGATTTGAAATTAATACAACCACCACCACCACCACCCCTCCCACACACTCGCGTGTTTAGACCAGGACAGGAAAGCAACATGTCTCTTTTAATGTTGGATCTCTTTAAGGGTGATTGTGATCATGAGGATAATCGAAGTTAAGTTAGTTGCGTTTTCCTCCCCTTTTCTAAACTACTCAAAATGTGCTGAAAAGCGATCTTATTAGTGATTTGGTGCTATATGCCACGTTGTTGAACACACCTCTGGGGTCATCAATTACTTCAAATGAAAGCGTTGTGCAGGTTCACTGATAATGGCTGAATTGAAGTCACCCGGCACCATTAAAATCGCAAAAAATAGAAGGCTAATCAAGACAGTCGTGTTCAAACAATACTTAGAAACTGGACATAGTACCTTAAATATTTACAGCAACAATCACAACGACAATAACACGTACAGACACACACAGAAAGGAGATAAGAACAGAAGAAAGAAGATGAGGAACAAGGAGACGATTTTCGCGTGCGTGACCCTCTCGGTCAGGTTCAGTTGTCCCCACAATAAAGGGACGAAACCCGTACAGCGCCGAACAAAGCATACCAGTGGATTGGGACCAGATACACTGAGCGTTTTAGCCACGCACAGGCAGCTATGATGATAGGCCTGTGTTCAGTGTTCACGTAACTCGAACAACTCGCCGGTAATAGAACTTAATGAATGAAGACGACTTTCCTGCTGTGTTGCACGAAGCATAGTTTTCATATGTGGCAAATTAGTGTGTCTAATGTAGGTTTCGTGGATGTGACAGAATGCACGGTGACCGTCGGAATACGAACGAATATCCAGGCAATTATTTTAGCTGAAACGTTGTCGTCGTCACAGGTCTAATACTGAGTGGGTGCAATGTGCGTCAACTGGAACTGTTTTAATGTACCAGAATGTGCTAGAACTATTTCTATCTGTTCGCAGGACTTTGAGGCGAGACTGGTTTGCTAGCCATTTTTTGCTGACTCAGTTTTCACTTGCGAATGCACTTTTGATGTCACTGTGGGATTACAGATATTTTGTAAACTCCTAGCTTAGTTGCCCCTCTCTCCCTTCCTTGCCTCGATCTCATTGACTGGCGCTCTCTCACGGAGAAAAGCCTTTCTATTCACGAGGGCTCCATTAGTGATATCGAGATAAGTTGGGCTCCTATAACAGGACTTTGCTGACAATTTTCCTTTCTTTCCTTTCTTATCTTTTTTCTTTTCTTAATCAGGGAAACACACTATTCATCTACTTAAGCCAGTGATGTAAAAGTGAAAGGGATCGATGGAACAATATAAATTTTTCTTCTCCATTAACATAGATTTACAAGAAATGAACATCTTTTTAAGATCTTGTCATCGTTTGCTGTGCAGGTCATTAAATGCTCTTTGGGAACTGTTACACGCAGACTGGTCAACTAGGTAGAGCTGTGGAAGTGCCAGAGAGACAATACTTCAGCCCTTGAGCTTTTTTTTTCTCTCAGTTTACTTGCCCCGCTCCAACCCCCCCCCCCCCCCCCCCTCCCCTCCAACCTCCCCTTCCTACTCGCCCTATCCAGACCCTTCCTCCAACCCCTACCCGCCGTGGTCGAAACGTTTCATTCGTTGCTGTCGGTGACCACCATCCTAGGATCTCCAGACAGATCCGGTATCACCAGAGACGTGACATCCATGACGTTGTCTTCGTCAGTCTCCGTGGGTCAGAAGTACACAGACAGCCCTGATCAATGTCCCTCTGCTGGTCGATTCCACACAGTGCCACCTGTCTCTTCAGCTCTGTGCGGCAACCCACCCCCAACGCCTCTGCAACTCACCATGGCTACGCTGCGCACCGCGGAAACGATCTTGATGGCTCCCACGATGTGGAGGTGTGGTCGTGGTGGCGGTGGTGGCTGTGGTGGTGGTGGTGGTGGTGGTGGAAGTGGTGGGGGCGGTGGCAGCGGCGACGTTTCGATGAACACGCAACACAGAGAACCACATGGGGCACGTTCCGTCATGATCGTCAACCTTTAGGACAAGAATCAGCGAAGGTGAGCTGTGTATTTTTATACAGATACGTTACAGATTGCGAGTGAGAAACTGAGGTGCAGTGTGTAAACGCTGCACGAAAAACGTGTGGAAAAAAAAAAGTTTGCATACACTTTAAATTTTATTTCATCCTTCATAGGTCTCTGTGTACGACCGAATGGATCACACACACACACACACACACACACACACACACACACACACACACACACACACACACACACACACACACATTAATGCTCTGAAGATGGAATTTGGCTCTGTATCTTTCAAAAAATGATACGCAAAAATAAACCTCGGAGTACTGGGGGAGGAACGACGACGACGACGACAACGAAGAAGAAGAAGAAGAAGAAGAAGAAGAAAGAAGAAGAAGAAGAAGAAGAAGCAGCAGCAGAAGCAGCAGAAGAAGAAGAAGAAGAAGAAGGAGGAGGAGGAGGAGAGAAGAGAGGAAGAAGAAAAGACAGCAGCAGAAGAAAAATACATACACATTAAGAGATCGCAGGCAGAGAACCCGACGCCATTTTCCTGCAAACTAATTTCATCTGGGATATGTTTTGTGGTGGAGCCATGAAATAGATAACTTTTCATTCTTTCAATTTCTCTCATTTACAATAGTGCCCCCCCCCCTCCCCCCCGTCTTTTTTCTTTCTTTCTTTCATTTTTAATCTGCGCAAATTCATTATTGTTAACACTGTGGAATTGTTTGCCTGCACTTATGCACACACACACACACACACACACACACACACACACACACACACACACACACACACACACACACACACACACATATATGTATGTATGTATGTATGTATCTATATGAATATATACATACATATACACATCTGTCTGTCTATCTATCTATCTATCTATCGATCTATCTATCTATCGATCTATCTATCTATCCATCTATCTGCCCCTCTAAATTTCGCGAAGGATATTTTGTGGACCTCTACAAAAACTGTGAATATATTAAAAATAATGTATACATATATTTGGAGAGAGAGAGAGAGAGAGAGAGAGAGAGAGAGAGAGAGAGAGAGACAGACAGACAGACAGACAGACAGACAGACAGACAGACAGCATGTGTCTTTCACAGACGAAAATATACCAATCGAGAGATCGCAGCAAGCAAGCAACCCGACGCTATTTTCATAGAAAGTAATTTCAGTAGTGGCATGTTTAGTGGTGGAACCCTGAAACAGATGATAGCATTTCTTCCTGTCAACACTTATTTACTGGACGAGTTCCCTGACTGGCAGTGACGAACGGATATTACATTCAATCGTTACAGGCCATATGTCTCGTTTTGCTTTCAAGATGGACTACAATGGTCCTCATATGCTGCTTGCGAAGAATTTCATATCTATAATCTCACGAACTAGATTTTTCAGACTTTCAATTTCTTTCTCTCCAAAATGCTCCCCTCCTTCATTTTTTCTTTCTTTTTTTTTTTTTTTTTTTTGTTGATATTTGCAAAATAAACTTTGTGAAGACGGTGGAATTGTCAGCTTGCGTTTTTCTTTAACAAGTAATTTGTTACAAAGAATCTATCCATCTATCTATCCATCTATTTACCCCTCTGAATTCGCTGAGGATAATTTTGGGACCTCCACAAAAGGTGCGTATATACAGAAGAAAATACATGAATTCATATGAGAGAGAGAGAGAGAGAGAGAGAGAGAGAGAGAGAGAGAGAGAGAGAGAGGCCATTGTGTTGGCACGTGTCTGTCACAGAATAATACAATGTTGAACTGAAGCACGCTACGCAATATGTGCTTGGCTGTGAGCTCCCTCCTTCGTGAGGGTCCTCGAGCTCTCTGTTTCAGTTTTTGTTTGTTGATTTCTGGTTGTATCCCTATCTGTATCGCTGAATTCTTAACACATTTTGAAGAGAACTTGTAACATCTCTGTGACTGTGATGGGATTAAGGCCGATAGACGATGTGACCAGGTAGGGGGACCTACCACTGTTTTTGTTCGTTTTCTTTTTCTCTTTCGCCTGAGAAGGGATAGGTTAAGTCGGGAGGATCCCACCGAAGTTTTCAAAAGTCTGCAGAAAGTAACAATAACTGGACGTTTCTGTAACGCTTTCTGGTAGCTTAGCTCAAAGCACTGGATAATGTTACACAGTTGTAGTAAGAAAACAGGCACACTGGCTAAAGCGCTGTACGTGGTCTCCCGTCCCAACTGCTCACATGTACAACAAACCTACTGACACAGACTCCTGTCTACATCACCAGCTCTTTTGATTTGCATTCGAATCCGAAAGTGCGCACACACACATATGCACGCATGCACGCACGCGCGCGCGCGCAGCACACACACACACACACACACACACACACACACACACACACACACACACACACACACACACACACATATTCAACGTTTTGTTTATCCTGTAGTTCCTTTAAGGGCGTGGTGGACATACATGAAGAGAATCACGCAATGAAACGAAAGAAATAGTCTACATAGTAGACTACCTGTGGCTGCGAACAGAGTTAGTGCAGTCGTAACGGGAAAGAAGAGACATAATCCAGAAAGATATCGAATCAGTGAATGGCAAAAATTTAGCAAGGTAAACGACTTCGTTGATTTCCTAGTAAATTTAGTCGAATTCAGAAACGTGCTCTTGTCAAAAAAAAAAAAAAAAAAAAAATCTTAAAAAATTATTAATAACTTTTGAACCTCTTATGTTTTATGGTGAGAAATTGTGTTCTTTCATGTGCATATTTGGGGCATTGCATCATTAGAAAAAAAAATCGTATCAATCCATCTCTCGTTATTGACCTTTCCTACTGAAATTTTTTTTGCTGTCAAGTACCTGCCGGAGTTTGAAATCTATCATAAGTTATGACTGCTACAGCTCATTTGATTTCATCAGTGTTTTTTTTTTTTTTTTAATAGAAGGATGACACTTGGATATATAGTTTTCCCGTCTGAAATCAGTTTTATCATTTTTGTTCAGCAGACATTGCGCATGTGTGTTACGGATGGAGTGGGTCGTTCCCATTTAAATCTTCAAAATTTCATGTCATTGACGAGCGTGGTTGTTTCGTAGAGCCAAGTCAAATGTTTAAAGCAAAAGCAAACAAATTTGCACTTTTTCTATCTTTCACCCCCTTTCGTTTTATATATTTGGGGTAAGAGGTAAGATGACATCGGGTAAACGATCACCGACATGAATTTAAATGAAAGAAAACAGTCACATAAAACATTGTTAAGATAGAACCTCTGTGCATGATGCAGGACAGAATTTCATTTACCAGTAGGGTTAATCAAATGCCTTGCTTAAATCTATACAGTTAGATACACACATCAGACATTTTGAACTGGAAGTCTGCAGATATTTTCTTGCGGAACTGTTTAACAAACTACAGTGATAAAAACATTGAGCGGCGAACTTTCAGATATCGCTTTGGGAGAAACTGACTACATAAACTTGCATGTTTTGGGCAGTCCAACACAAAATGGAATTTATCACCTAAATCATTCGTATTGCATTGATTTGCATCAGGAAGAGGTAAGTCAGTGTTTAATGAAGTGTTGCCATCGTCCATCAAATATTGTTTGAAGATCATTTGAATGTAATGGAAAAGAAACCATTGGAATAATCAGATTGCCTTGTATTGAACAAACAGCACAATTTGGTTTAATTTATTTTTGTTTATTGAGAAATGTTTTAAACACTACTACCACTATCATGATCACTATTATTGTGTTCTATATATATATATATATATCTATATATATATATATATTGTTAAAAACTTTGATTAAATGTAAGTGATAAAAAAACCTACAGCACTGTTTCTTGAGCACTTTTTAAAAATTATTGTTGGTTAGCAACACAATTATATATATATATATATATATATATATATATATATATATATATATATATATATATAATTATAAACAAAGCTTGCTCTTATGTCTCAGATTGTAGAAATAGGGGGGTAGTAAGCCTTCATATCTGCAGTGATAGATGATTCTGCCTAACTGACAGTATGTGCTTGAGTGGGTGAATGGGGAATAAATAAATGCTTCTCAAAATGAACCTTCAGCAAGCTTATAGTCTCCAAAGAGGGAGACCATCTCCAATGGGGAGAAAAAGCTCACTAACATATAACTCCTGGTCAGATACCGGTATATTATATATATATATATATATATATATATATATATATATATATATATGTGTGTGTGTATGATGTTTTTTTTTTTTTTTTTTTTTTTTTTTTTTTTACAATTATCATCAATATACCTGTTGTTACAACTTCATAACTGTTACAAACGTTTTTTTTTTTTTTTTTTACTGCTATCATTAACATAATCATTATTCTTTATAATATTGCTGACATTCCAGTTTACCACTTTTCCAGCCTCCTATAGCATAATTTTCATTACTATATGGTTACAATTATGATTATTATCAAAACTATTAACATACATATTAAATTTATTAATATACCTATTAGATTCCATCCTTCCAATAATTTATACCTTCCTTCCTCTCTTTGTTCTTCCTGTCCTCCCCTTCCCCTCCCTCCTTTTTCCCCTCCATTCCGCCTTAGTATAAGTATTAGTACTTCTGTTATCATTACTATTATTATTATTATTATCAATATTAATTTTCATTATTATTTTATATTTCTGTATCATACTTTTATTATCAGTACTATTATTATTCATTATCGTTTCTACAGTTGTTAGCATTATCGTCATTATCATTAATACATTGCTACTATTGATATTACCATCACTCCACCATTAACTTCACCATCGTCATCGCCACAATGGCTGTTGCCCACGGTAACATGCTGTTTAAGAATCCTCTAACCCGCTCTCCTTTCTCCCATACTACACCTGCTATTGCCATATTATCACCAAAAGTAGTAGTAGTAATCCTGTTTTCATTTTTTTTTTTTTCAATAGTTTTTCATCATCATCATTGCCGTTATCATTATTCCTATCAGTATTATAGTTATCATCATTACTATCTCGACTCACATATTGTCTTCTTCCTGACAGCCTCGTTTTTTCATCAGCGCCAATCCCCGCGCCGAACTGAAATAAAATAAGTAACAGCTTGTTCATTTTACACGTCCGTGAGTGTTCTGTATTTTGCCTCTAAGAGGACCTAAGAGATCGAAACGCGCGTCGTGTTTTTGTCTTGTTATGATTCGTTTTTGTCTGCGTTTTTTTTTTTTTTTTTGGCGGTGCATTATCACTAACATTTCAGACATAAACACGTTATAACAGACTCCATGAACACCCTTTTTCAAGGAATGTCCCACCTGATTTTATTATAGTTTGATTTTCTAAAAAGAGATAGACATTCTTTCTCTGATATGAAATTGTACGGAAGAAAGAAAGATTTTTTAAATTTAACGAAATTCCAGCTTTTTTTTTTTTATCTGTTTGAAATAGGTTGTGTGTGGATTTTTTTAAAAAAGATAAGGTATTTATTTATTTTTTTTTATTATATTATTTTTTTAGAGATGACAGTCTTGATATGCCCACTTGAACCGGTCCGCTCAGCTATAAAGACAATATGAAAGCCAAAGCAAGTCAGAAAGACAGCGCAGTCGACAGTTGATGGGAGTTACATTGGGGAAAAGAGGAAAGAGAGCATGTCTGATGCTAAACGTAAGAGAACGGGATGGGGGTGTAGAGGTGAAGACAGGTCCACAGAGACAGGAAGGGCAGCAGAGTTGCGAATGCCATGGCATTTTAGAAAGGCACCGAGAACTCGAATCTAACACACCTTATCCTGTGTGACAGAAAGAAAAAAGAAAGAAAGAAAGAAAGAGAAAGAAGGAGAAAAGAAAGAAAGAAGAAAGGAAAAGAAAGAAAAAGAAAGAAGAAAGGAGAAAAAAGAAGGAGGAACGAAAAAAGAAAAGAAGAAAGGAAAGAAAGAAAGAAAGGAAGAAACGAAAGAAAAGAAAAAAGAAAGAAAGAAAGAAAAAAGAAGAAAGAAAAGAAGAAAAAAAGGAAGGAAAGGAAGAAAGAAGGAAGAAAGGAAGAGAAAAGAAAGAAACGGAAGAAAGGAAGAAAGAGAAAGAAAGAAAGGAAGGAACAAGGAAGAAAGGAACGAAAAGAAAAGAACGAAAAGAGAAGAATTTCAGGAAGAAAAGAAGGTCACCATCCCATGGAAAGACATAAAAAGAAAGAAGAAAAAAAAGAAAGAACAAAGCACAGAATTGAAAGGAAGAAGCCAAAGAGAAGAAGGAAGAGAAAGAAATGGAAGTGGAAGGAAGAAAGAAAGAAAGAAAAGGAAAACCCAAGGCAGAAAGAAGAAAAGGTGTTGGATTTTTTTAGAAGGAAGGAAAATCTGTGAGAAAAGGCAAATCCATTAACAAGAAGGAAAGAAAGGTATCCGAATGGATGGAAGAAAGAGAAAGGAACGGAAGGATTGAAAGGACAGAGTTGTAAAAGCATTTGCACACATCGTCACCATTGTTCCACAATTTAGACAAACGAGTAAGCTGCCGTGAACGCAGTAAGCAGCTTGGAGTCTTCCTGAACCCAAAAGCGCAGAATCAAGACAAGGTTGTTTTTTTTTTCTTAAAGGCAAATCCATTACCATCGCATGGCACAGTCGATGGATGTGTCGTGTAATGGTAAAGACTTGAAGACAAGAGGTGTGTGTGGTCATATGTTGTTTGTTTATCAGCTGCCGTTTGAAGAGTATTTGATGTGTGATATTTTGCGCACTTCAGTCCGTATGCGCGATGATGGAGAATCTGTGCGTGGTGTGTGTGTGTGTGTGTGTTGGGGTGTGTGTGTGTGTGTCATGTGTTGTGTTGGTGCAGTGCGTGCGTGCTGCGGTTACATGTCATATTCGTCGCAACCCTTACTTTCATGGCGGTCGCTTGAGTCATGGGTGCAGTTTTAACGCTTGCCTTTTTTTTCTCGGGCATACGGGGGGGGGTACTTTTACCATTCTTTTATAGCTCCACCACCCCACCTCCCCCCCCCCCCCCCCCACCCCCCCCCCCCCCCCCCCCCCCCTCTTGTTGCTTTTGTTTTTTATTTCTTGTTTCTACATTCACTTTCTTTCTGTCTGTCTGTTTGTCACGGTCTTCTCTCTTTCTGCCTCTACCTCACTGCCTCTTGTCCGTTCGTCCGTCCGTCCGTCCGACCGTCTGTCTGACTGTCTTTTTGTCTGTCTCTTTCTCCCCCCCCCCCCCCCCCCCCCCCCCCCCCCTTCTCTCTCTCTCTCTCTCTCTTTTTTCCCCTTTCCATCTTTGAAGCACTGACAGATCACAACAGGTGATATTTTAAGAAGGGACAAAACTTACAAGTGCTCAGGCTCAAGTACTTGTGTCGAGCTTGATTTCCCAAACTGACGGGATCGTAAGAGTGTCTGGCTTTTGTTATTGCTGCTCTCACGTCTATAGATTTCGCCGTTTTAGTGTTACAGATGTTACTTGTTTGTTATTTGCGAACTGTTACTATCAATTTTTTTGTGTATTGAAGTCCCGTCTACATATGCATACATACATACTCACGCTAGAGTGTGTGTGTGTGTGTGTGTGTGTGTGGTGTGTGTGTGTGTGTGGTGTGTGTGTGTGTGTGTGTGTGTGTGTGCATTGTGTTTGGTGTGTGTCTGGTGTGCGTGCATGAGCGTGCTTGCATGTGTAGACCGAACTTCCATATACAAAAATTTGACAGTAACAATTCGCAAATAACAATTATCTATAGATTTGTTATTTGAGACTCTTCACGTTCGTCATTAGATTTTTTATTTTAGGTATTTATGGCATTGGTTCTCGTTAACAGCTTATATTAATTTTATTTTATCTTTGAAGATGTTGGCTTGTATCTAACAGCTCGTGTCTATCATGTCATCGATATTAAGGGTATTGTGTATTATAATTGTCAATACGTACCCTTGTTTTCTAGAAATTCTTTGCTAATAATTTCCTCTTTTATCTTCCTCTTTTTTCTCCATTACTATCGAGCTGTCTCTATGTCTTTGTTTGTTGCCCAATACATCTGTCTTTTATTGAGAAAACCTGTACATGGTTTTCACGTTGTATAATGTATAAGCCGCCAAGCTTTTTTTTTTCATGTAATCTGGTGAGTGGATATTGAAATTGTATACACTGTCCATAGCGGAGACTGTCTATTCTACAGTGTCTGTGTGCCCATGCGGTCAGTTTTTTTTTTTATGTCTTTCGTTGGTACTGCAATGCTTATCATTATTTCTGAAACATTTTTTTATATCCGTGGGGTAAATATTACAGGGAATGCTTGGAGGTCTGTGCACAGTCTAATCTTATCAGCGTTAGGGATGTCGATTGTTATTGTGCTGTGAATTTATCGTAAAACAGTTGTTTACTGTCGTTGCTGCTTATGAGTTTATTTTTTGTCGGTTTTTTTTTTTTTTTTTTTTTTTTTTTTTTTTAGTAGTTTTTAGTTTTTGTTTATGTTTCCATCTACAGTGCAAAGAAAGCTAATATTAATTCAAAGCACACAGACATACACCGCACACACTGATTAAACATAAAATCGATCATTTAAGGCATGGCAATAACAACAACAGCAACAATATTAATGACAACAACATAGGCGTAGCACAATGAATTGAAGCAGCATCAGTAATCATACAATGATAAACCAGTAATTAATAAGTAGGACAGAGCCCCATATGATCCTGATTCTACGGAAACCACTGCAAAACACTATTATTTTCTGTTGTTGTACACAGTTGTTTGCTGTTGTTGTTGTTGTTGTTGCTTATTTGATTTATTTTCTTTCAAAGTAGAGCTATTTTCTATGAGTAAGGTGACAGCCATGAAAAGGGTCGGCTGGACTATGTCAATGATAAGAAAAAGGACGACTTTCAGAATTCAAACTCTGCCCTGCCCCCCCCCCCCCCCCCCTTAAAAAAATTCAATTCATATTTGGAGTCAGTTCCACTGGCGTCGGATTCTCTGCAATCTCGTGCATGTTCATCAACTACAGGATGGTAAAATCAACTTTCGAACAGGAGCTTTCCTCATCATTTTATCACACGTGAGTAATTACTGTAGAAAAGAGAATTACAACCGCAATCAATAAACACTCGACGCTGTAATGACATATCTAGGCTTGACAGAATTTTGTGAGAAATGTTTCATCAGTGATGTTGCTAACTGTAGAAAAAATAATTAAACCACAAACTAATACAGTCGCTGACTGCTAATGAACAACGTTTTAATGACATATCTGAGCTTGACAGAATTTGTGAACAATGTTTCCATCAATGATATTGCTAGACAATTTTCATGATTAATTGGTGAGCTTGACAGAATTTGTGAAAAATGTTCCATCAATGATATCCCCCCCATTGCTGACGAATTTCTGATTAATTGGTTTTTTTTGTCCCTCTCTCTCTTCCCCCCTCTACCTCCCCCCCACCCTATCATCACCAAACCCCCCCCCCCAACCCCCCCCCCCCCCCCCCCCCCCCCCCCCCCACCCCCCCCCCCCCCCAAAAAAAAAAAAAAAAAACTTCACTAGGAATGATAGTTTACTTAAAAAAATTATAGTGGTACGTAGGGATGCACTGAAATATCCATCTTGTGTCTTCATCCAAGAACAAAAAAGATCCCCCCTAGATCCCCCCCCCCCCCGCCCCGCCCCCCCCCCCCCCCCCCCCCCCTTCATTTTTTTTTTTTTTTTTTTTAATATCTGTGAAATATTTTAGTTCATTTTAGTGGTAATTACATTTCGCGCGCAGCAAATGAGCCCGTTTTTTCATTAACATTAGAGAGAAAAAAAAAGTGCTGTTACGTTTTCTTTGCGTTTGACGTTTGACTATCCCTCATTTTGACGCTTAATGAATTGCATCTGTCGCTTTTAATTTTTTTTCCGTCCTATGCCCCAAATGGGTATATGAAAAATAAGACTGCCTCGCCTTGCCATGCCAAAAATTTCACGTGTGGAGTTATAGTTTGTCACTTCAAAATATGATATGAGATTTTCTGCTATCTCCTCTCGCGCGCCGCGCGCACGTGTGCGAGCGTGTGTGCAAGCTGAACTATTCAGAGAGGCTAAAAAAAATATGATAGAAAAGTCATGAAGTCAAATGTAAACAAAACACCCAAGACAGTTCTAGATAACACTTTCAAACAGAATACGAAACAGACACGTGGAGGATGTTCGACAACTCTCCCGTCTTCTGACGTCACACATATCAGACGTACAAAATGCAGGTAACAACACTCCACAGATGGACGTTTGCAAAGGAAAGGCCACAAAAATGTGTACCCGGAGATTGACCTGGACCGATGTCATATTTACAATCAAGATACCTATGAAATATCAGTTTTAACTAAAAAAAAACTTATTTGTTAAGTTTCATTGGTCCAAAGCGTAATAGTTTTTTCCTGGGAGTTTAAGCTGGGGAAACGGCGATCAAGGAGAAATACCCGATGAATGTTCAAGTCTGGCATTCAGCCGTCTGAATACCATTTGGAGACCCGAACACAGCCCCGGCACGACCGGCAGTCCACAGGAAGCTGTCGGTGTCGATTCGTCATGAGACAACCCACCAGAGGAACGCTGTACTGCCGCCAAGTCTCTTCGGTGATGTTCATGGCGCCTGTTCGGATGAAACACACGTAGGACAACATCTACTAAGCACCTTACTAACAACAATTGCTTCGTCTCGGAGCCAGCATGAGTGAGCTTTCCCTTCGGAGACCACCACCAGGTCCGTCTCAACGACAGCCGGTGCCGGTGACCCCAACAGAACCAAATCAAGGGTATAGACGTGGTGGGATAATACAAACCGAGATCTCCACAACACAGCAGGGGCATTAAAGGCCACAGAATTTGAGACTTTTTAACATGCTGATGAATGAGGACGATGAAGATGTTGCTACGGATTTTCCATTCAGGTCTGAGACTGCATGGGAAGGCTGAAAATTTACGCTTACTTTCATGATACATTTGTAGAGAAGTCGGGATTTTATTCAAATAGTCGCCAACAATGCCCCATGTTGAAGAGATGTGAGCAACGGCAACAAACATAGGGCACAAATTTGAATGCCAACCTATCCTAACTTAATTAAGCATTAAAGCAAAATCAGGTAAGTCTACAAAACCGAAAAACAGTTCACTGACTTTGAAAACGAGCACACAACAAACAAAACAAACCAGAATTATATCATTATGTAAACTCATATCAATACGACTAAAGGGGGCCGGGCCGCATCCAGATGTTCTTCTATTGCCAACTTTTTTTTTTGTTTGTTTGTTTGTTTGTTTGTCGCTGTCGGGATTCGAATCCGCAAACTTTTGGATGGGTGGGCATCTCAAGGCGTGGCTTTTTAGGTGGATGTCTTACCCCACCGCTAACAGGAAAGTTGGAAGATTTAAGGCTTGTGAAGTTCTCTTTTGTTCCTCCTCTCCTCGGGCCTGAAAGCCAGATTTCCTCAAAGTTAGGACTGGCATACTTCTCAGTGTACGCTTGCTCCATTCTTATGGCACAGTGATTTTTGATCAGTGGAGAACACAATATCCGGTCTCAAGCCACTCTTCTTGATGATGATCTCTAGATGGCTCCCCCACTCTGTAAGGTCTACTGTGCATTCCCAGTCAACTGCTCCGTCCAGCAAACCCTGCTTCTACGCTCTTGATATCACAGCTGTTCCATGTTTTGTGGCCCTCCTGTCAGTTATTGGAGCTTCTGGTGACATAGAGTTTTCTCTAGCAGTGCTAACCGTACGTGCGATCTCCTTGAGCGCTTGGTTGTGCCTCCATGTGTACTTTCCGTGGTTTAGCGCTGCGTTGCGTGAACTCGGACATGTTCCTCTGTTTGTTTAACCTTGACAGAATGCACTCATAGATTTCCCCCATTTGACTAGGTTTAAATTCGAGGGTAGAGAAGTCATAAACAGATCTGAGGATGAAGCTGATTCTAAGAGGTGCCATGTGCCATGTATCATTCCAGACAAGACTTCTTCGGAGTGCGTTTTCCCACTTTGCTTTTGGCCACTATTTCATTTCTGTTGATCCCAGCCCGCTGTCTGTTGGTCTGATCTGGAGGTTTCCCTTGTCACACCTACTGCATCCCTGCTTCTACCAGCTTTGGTCGGACTGATCTCACAACTTTGTCTTCGGGGTTCTCTTACCCACTTTGTATCCTCGAGAATAGAGTTTAGAGGAAGCTTCAGCTTTGCTTGGCGGCAGTCGAGTGCGACGTCAATGAGACCTGGTGGGGACCTTGTATTTTTCCTCTCCTCTCCCATCACACCGCATCCCAGAGCTCTTGAAAGGTTCTTCTGTTACAGTTGGAATGCTTGATTGGCTATGGTGAACTTGACTGTTTTTTGCTATTTTTTTTTTTTTTTCCGTGATTTCTTTGGGCTTGAAATTTCATCCTGGATGAAACAACTAATTTGTCTAGCGGCTTCAGTGTGTTGCATGTTTCATCTTCCTTGGTGAAATGCACTTTCGAAAGCACGTGGTGGAAAGCACACCCACGAAGGCCTTTAGAGGGGGCGTTTTGTATCATTCGGTATCATTCCCAGATCTACCGGACCTGCTCATGTCAGCTTTCAAGATGACCTCCTTTGGAGGAACTGCACAGACCATTGGTATACCAATTTCCAGACTAATCCTATCTCTTGAGTATTATTTTTGTGAAGAACATCACTGAGAAGTCATGGAAGTACTTCTTCCTCAGCGTCTCTCTCTGATGTTCTTTGTAACGTGACACACCTCGAGGGCCAGTTGAATCATCTTTCGGGGAACTGGAAGTTGCGTGGAACTGATCCAGACCACCACGTCGAGTATTAGCTCTTTGGATTGCTTGCCAAATCATAGTGGTACGTTCTACACAGCCAGAAATACCCGACATGCCTCTATTCTGGACTGACAAATTCAAACACAAATTTTTCTGTCAATGTGGCTACCATTACAGACGTTCGACTTTCAGAATTGATATCGGTCTAAACTGGTTGATGTCTCTTTGGGAATGTACACTCTATCGCCTATCATCTACTGGTCGCTGATCTTCAAATTTCCTCCATGCTGACCTTATCATTTCAAGGAGTCACTCAAATGCATATGGTATTCCATATGGCCCAGGCGAAGATTTGACGCTGGCTTGTTTAAGCACTTTTCTTAAGTTCATTGACATTGAACTTTTCTCCCGATCCTGCGGAGGCTGCACCAAGCCTTGGTTCTCAAATGATGCTTCGCTCTTAGGATCGGAACATGTTTTTTCTTTGTACAATGTGCGTTTTTGGGCTGACCAGTAGTGATCTTGGCAGAAGCATTTGTGGATTTTATTTTTGCTCGTTATTCTCCTTGTTGTACTTGGATGTGTGTCGCACTTCAGATGTTATAGAGCTTTTCTCAACTTTTGAAGCAGCGGTTAGGTGATGTTTGAGATTCTTCTTTTGGATATATTTCATCTGCTGGGCAACTGGATTATTTGAGGAGATGACCTCAGGTTTGGTAGGCTCACTGCTTACTGCTTATACATTCTTTACAATTGCCGTATACAATTATCGGCAAATGTTGGTAGTTTTTTGCTCTTTGCTATCAGCGCATTTCAGTGTTTGGCTGTTATGTTTCATCGAATTGCTCTCGCATTACTTTTTCATCGCATTTGTGCGGCTGAATGCCTAGAAAGCAGCAGTGGATGTGCTTGACAGATCGATTTGAATGTTGGTTTTGTTTTTCCGACGGTTTATCTACTGGCTGAGTGTGATGGTGCACGCTAGAGACTTTCATAATATAGTCGTTTTTCGTACTGTTAATATGAATGAGTGTGATGGTGCACGCTAGAGACTTTCATAATATAGTCGTTTTTCGTACATTTCATGTTCACCTGTGCATTCGTGTCTACTGCCCTTTTTCTTTTCTTTCTTTATTTTTTTAAGTGGCGCTAACTGGATTCGAACCCACAACTTTTGTCTCAGCGGGTGTCACAAAGCGTGTCATTTTAGACGGACGTCTTACCTCACTGCTAACGGGTCAGATGTCCTCAATTACGAAACTCAAGCCTGATAAAGTTCACTTTTGTTCCTCCTCGACCACATCTGTTATTTACGTTCCTTCTCTCTCTCTCTCTCTCTCTCTCTCTCTCTCTCTCTCTCTCTCTCTCTCTCTCTCTCTCTCTCTCTCTGTGTTCGTGAGTCTCTCTCTCTCTCTCTCTCTCTCTCTCTCTCTCTCTCTCTCTCTCTCTCTCTCGGCACGGAATGTACGGACGTAAATAAACCTTTCACGTTTTTATCCCTGGAATGTGAATGGCTCATTTTCTAAACTTACTTAACATGATTTTCTGTCCTTTATTCAAAGGATTGATTTTGTGTGTTTAACCGAAACATTTATGGAAGAGTGCTGATATCTTTGTTGGTTGTAAAGTATTTTGTAAATCCGCCATTAAATTTTCAAAAGAAGGGAGAAGGTCGGAAGGGGTACTTTGCTTGATGAAAAAGGAGTTTTTTTTTTTTTTTTTTTCCTTTGTTAATACCATTAGCGTAGATCATGAGAATTTTTCTCTTCTGATTGATAAAAATCTGTTAAATTTTGGCAAAGATAAAGATGTTCTATAGTCTTGCTTCCAGAAGGTTCTCCGTTTCATACCCATTTTGATATTAATAATTATATTAATACATTTCTGACTCTGGATCAATGTTGACGATTATTTTATATCTTCTAAGAAACGTTTTGCTCGTTTGTTTGTTTGACTCATGCAGGCTAAATGTCCTAGAACATGTTGACTCTGATCATTTAGCTGTGCTACTTCATTTTTTTTTTTTTTTTTTTTTTTTTTTTTTTTTTTTTTTGCTAAAGAAAGTATTGTGCATGCCAGCAGCCAAACACAGAAATACGTCGCAGAAAAATGTGTGTGGAATGATGAAAATGCTAGTTTGTATTAATATATATAGTGGAGAAACTCAAACAAAACTAGATGCTGCAGTACATTCAATAGATGTGAACATAAATCGTGCGCTAAATATGTTTCATACTTGCGTGAAAGAAAGTGCTGACTGTATGAAAAGATATCTTTGGGTAGCAGCAAAAACATCCACTGATTGGTATGAAAAAAGAATGTGATGCTGGTAAAAGAAATGCTAGATTATTACGAATTAATCGTCACACATTAAAAAGTAGTAGACAAGAACGCCCACTCAATTGCTAGACGAGAGTATAAGCATTCATTACAAAGGAAAGAGTTCAACAAATCCTTATTAAATACGCTCGTTTCGTCTACAAAATGTCAAAAGGAATTTGGGGATACTATCCACAGAGTTTCGATCAAAAGAAAACAAACAGTATTACTCCTGTTGTATAGTTTGAGCTTTTCCAAACCTTATTAGCTACAAATATTGATAACACACCAATAGCAGAAGTGTTTTGATGCAAGCAGTGATGGGTATATGAGCCGGCCAATTACTCAAGAGGAAGTAGTATTAGCATTAAGAAAACTGAAAAAATCGGCAGGCAGCTGGCCCTGACGGCATTATCGGTGAATTATTTAAACACTATTCCAACCAGGTGGTAAACTTCTTTCTGAAATAGTTTAATACTTTTTTGATAGCGGTATGTTTCCAGAAAACTGGACCGAGTCAATCATTCTGCCATTTAGTAAGAAGGGAGATGCAAATAAGCCCAGCATTTATAGATGGATATCCCTCAGTCATAGTAGTTGTAAATTGTTTGGAATGATTATTAATTATAGACTGCAGGAATGGACAGAAGAAAATAACATGACAGGAGATCATCAAGCAGGCTTTAAAAATGTTATACGATTATTGATTATATGTTTACTTTGCTTGCTCTTGTACACATACACTTTTCTTATAACAGGAAATTATGCGCAGCTTTCATGGACTTCGAAAAGGCTTTTGACTTGATTAATAGCACTCTCTGACCAGTCTTGCTTGAAAATGGTACTAAAGGTAAACTTTAAAAGTCTATTTGAAGCATGCATGATAGAGTAAGAACAAGGGTCCGTTGTGGAGCGAAAGGTAATCAACTGTTCAAAAGTCTATTTGACGCATGCATGATAGAGTAAAGGGTCCGTTGTGGAGCGAAACTTTCAGGCTAGTATCAACTGTTCAAAAGGAGATAAACAGGGGGACGCCTGCAGCCCCACTTTGTTTTCTTTGTTTATTAACGAGTTAGCTATTGAAGTAATTAATAATGGTAGACATGGTACTTCACTTTCGCTTGATTATTTTTGAATTGTTTATCCTTTATATGGCTGATGACATTTTGACGTCAGAAACTGTTACAGGTTTACAAACACAACTGAATAATTTACACCGTGCTGCTAGATCTCCGCAGTTAACAGTTAACATGGATAAAAGCAATATTATAGTATTCCGTAAAGGTCGATTTTTAAGTGCTCGAGAAAGATGGTTGTATAACGGGTAATCTTATGCCAATTGTCAATGCCTATAGATATTTGATTATTTTATTCTCAACTCGTTTGAGTTTTGTTGGTGCATGCAAAGACCTGTCAAGTAAGGCTAAAAGTGTTTTGATTTGTATCATGAAACAGCTCTAATTAATTTCTTTTTCCCGTTATTTATCATAATTTTTTTTATACCCAGGTTCAGTCAGTTGTAAAAGCCTACAGTATGGCTCTGAGTATATGGGGACTTTATAAATCAGCTGCCAACTGTGGATCGGTCCATGTTTTTGCTTTGAAGAAGTTTCTAGCTGTTGATAGACGTACTCCGAATGATCTTATGTATGGCGAAACTGATCAATTTCCTATTTACATTGTCCCTGCGGTTAAATGTATCCAATACTGGCTGAAATTACTTCACAGGGAAGATACCAGAATAACTCGTAAAGCGCATGATGTATTGTATGACTTAGATACTAAAGGCAAAACAACTGGGTGACAAAAGTGCGCCTCTGTATGTTTGAACATGGATTCGGATTCGTCTGGTTTCACCAAGGAATCGAGAACATAAAAGGTTTTTTTAGAATTTTTTTTCGCCGACTCGTGGACTGAAGATGGCAGAAATGGCTGACCATATTCATAATAGAGATAGATTTGATTTTATAATAGGAATTTCTCATCTACCCATGACTTCAAAACTTACTTGTATATAAATATAAATAGGCATTCAAAGCATGTAACAGCAACATTTAGAATAGGAATATCTAAACTAGCTTGCCATTACAGATATAAATATCGAACGCGTAATATTTGGGTTTTGATTTGTTCTCTATGTAGACAATCACCAGAAAGAAAAATACATTTTGTTCTTTGCTGTCCAGCTCTCAAAGAAAAAAATTCATAAAGTCTGGACGTTATTGACAGCCATCTTGTTTAAACAAAATCTACTACTGTCATCCACTTCTGCTGAAGTTGCCAAACAGTTTTCATTAAACTGAGAGAAAATTGTTTCTTATTGAAAATGTGAGAACCATTTGC
>JADBJO010000416.1:597500-600000 GCA_016801955.1 Conus betulinus | reverse complement strand
TTTGGGACTGTCGATGGACAAACGTGGTGGCGCCCTCCGGAGGGAGAGCTCACTCGCGCGCGGTTCCACGACCAAACAATAATTGTCGTCAGTAGGGCTTAGTTGATGCTGTCCTGCGTACGCTGGATCAGAACAGGCGCCACTGAACACTACCAAAATGACTCGGCAGCTGTGCAGTGTCTCCTCCGGTGGGTTGCCTTTTGGCAACTTAACAGTGACTGCTCCCTGTGGATTGTCTGTGTTCGGGCTGCGGCGGGACCGACCGGGCTGTAGCTGTGGACGGGTGTTGGAATGAGAGGCGTGGGCGCTCTGCTACTAAGGAGGCACAGAAGATGGGACAGAAAAAAAAGAAGAAAAAAAAGACAAAAACAAACAAGAAATCTGTGGGCTGCAAACATTTTCGTAACTAAAAAGCGACATAGAATATCGGAACAGAGGGGTGAAAGTGTTGAGAAGCGCCGATGACTGTTCTTTAGTTCAGCGTTTTATCTCGCATTCTTTCACACGAATGTATTCTATCCGTTTAACCTGTGAATCCATTTAACACACATCGCTATGGTATGTCTTCATGTCTAGATATATTGATATTCAGCCTTTGAAATATAATGCCTTCGAATTCATTCGAACAATCTAGATATATCCTTGACAAATTTGGTAAAGTTTCACGTTAACTCATAGACAACGCAAAAAGTATGACTTGGCTGTCAAATATTATCGGACAAAACATACTCTCTACATTTAAGACTGATTTGGAATCCCCCTAAATTTGAAAATACTTAGCGTTGGATTGGCATTGAATTCACACAAGACTGAAACATGAAACTGTCAATCATAATGAACAAAACAAAACAAAAGAAACACTGCAGAAATGAAATCAGTATTCATATTTTTGGACTCGGGACCATAACATCTGTTTGGAAGAGCCATAGTTTTAGAATCACTTCTTTTGTCGAAACTAGTTTCTCTTTGGATTATCTAATCAGGTCCTCATGGCTACTACAACACACACACACACACACACACACACACACACACACACACACACACACACACACACACACACACACACACACACACACACACACACACTGACTGACTGAAATCAATTTATTGTCAGATTAACTCAAGGTGGTACTCACACACACACACACACACACACACACACACACACACACACACACACACACACACACACACACACACACACACACACACACACACACACACTGACTGACTGAAACCAATTAATTTTCAGATTAACTCAAGGATGTACTCACACACACACACACACACACACACACACACACACACACACACACACACACACACACACACACACACACACACACACACACACACACTATGCACGTGCACGCACGCACACACACAGAGGATGTGTTTTTCGACTTATGTGGAACAGTAAGCATGATAAAAACAACATGAGTGTAACGAGCAAAACATAAGACAAACCGGATTGAATATACCTGACATTAGAACAAATATTTATGCTTTAAAAATTCTATGGATATCAAAATCAAAACGACTTATACTAAACCGAAAATCATTGTCACCATAACCCAATCCATTTGCTGAAAAACTTGCAAATTATGGACCGGCAGATGCTGTCATGACCATAAAGCCGAATTTCTTTTGGACTTACTTATTTGTGACATACGAAAAAAAAATGTTTCTGTGGTAAACTTCAGATTGCAAGCAAACTAACTGTGGAATCCGTCTTTTATAACACCAGATTAAAAAACAGGCAATGCTGACATGAAAAAAAAAAAAGAAGAAGAAAAATCATGGAATAGGAAAGTGAGCAGTAAGGCATTTTCTGATAGAAAAATGGAGAATTCATGACGGTGAAGAATTTATAACCGACCTCAAATATATCATTGATTTTTCTTGTAACCTACAATTAACGGATTTCTAGTTTAAACGACTGCAAAAAGAGAACGAAAACAAAAACAAAAAAAACACAACAACAAAACAACAAAACAAAACAAAAAAGAACATGAAAAGATAAGGGGTTTCTCGTTCTTCGTTCTCACTGTCCTAAATGTTATTTGTTTTCGCCTGAAGAAGACCCAAGAGGTCGAAATACATTGTGTCTTGTCCTGTACTCTGTGTCCTTGGTGTTAACTGTCCCCGTCTCATTCTAATTTTTTTTTTAGCATGTGTTGACCTAGCAAGATACATAACGCTTGACTTCTGTCTTTTGGCCGTAATTTTCTCTACTCAAATTTTGTTTGTTGATCTCAAGTTTACATTCTCTGTGATGTGTACAACTGTTTCCAGCAAATGTGTGTATGGAGCAGTGTGCATGTATTAATTGGTCCTTGGACTTCAGACGTTATCTAGGTGTATACATCTCGTCGGTTTTTGTTGTTGACAGCATCATCATCATCATCATCATCATCATCATCATCATCATCATATTTTTAATATTATCAATATGATTATTGTTTTAGTTATTATCATTATGAGTCTAACATTCCAT
>JADBJO010000416.1:580000-590000 GCA_016801955.1 Conus betulinus | reverse complement strand
GAGGACATGATGTGAAGAAGCTGTTAGCTTATCCATTTCATTCCCCCATTCCCCGTGTGCATAGTATTCGTATTCGTAGTCTCTCTCTCTCTCTCTCTCTCTCTCTCTCTCTCTCTCTCTCTCTCTCTCTCTCTCTCTCTCTCTGTCATCTCTACCTATTCGACGGCCACAATTAACACACTGATTACTTTGCCGCTTTAAAGGTCGCTACGTAGAAAGCCATGAACAGGAAAAAAAAAAAAAAAAAAAAAGGAAGCGAACCCGAGACAGTGAGGATTAAAATGTCAGCCTGGATTATGTGGGTTTTATCAGCAGGTGGCTACATTTTCCTTTTCGCCCTGGACCTAGCTGATATGGTAACGCACTGAAACGGAGCCCCCCCCCCCCCCCCCCCCCCCAAACAACAACAACAACAACAACAAATTCAGGGTCAGAAGGTTGAAAACGGACATTATCAGGAAGTGTGGACAGACTCCTGGTCGTTTTGATGTATGTGTGTGTGTGTGTGTGTGTGTGAAAGAATATGTCGATGGGAGTTATAGCTCACTTGAGCAAGCTTCAGTCGGAAAAGAGATGGATTTTAAAGTCTTGTTAGCACTTACAGAAGAAAAATTTTGAACGAAATTTCCGATGTGGTTTTAGAAGGTGTGTTTTAGAGGGTTGTGGGAATGAGTTTTTTTTTTTTTTTTTTTTATGACTTGTAGTTGACTTCAAAGCGGTGTCAGCCCTGATATGGCCCTTTGCGGTCGGCTGGGCTATAAGCATCATTACCTTTACCATTGCCCTCTTGTACCTTGGCTCACCTGGACATGGAAAGCGTGCAACATGCAGGCATGGCGAGGAGTGAGCGAATGACACAAGTGTGCTTGGTTTATCACCCGTAGGATGGGCACTTGAATCAGAGGACAGACTGGTCGACGACGTGGTATGGACAGGATTTGGCGGTATGCCTTGTCAGTTTTCTTTTAATGGCACGGTAGGTGTCAGTTGTTAACTTAAGGGCTACGACTGGCCCATGGTAGGCTTAGCAAATCTCCAGTAAAGCTATGGTGAAAAGAAATGAAAGAGTGAGAGAGACAGAGAGAGAGAGAGAGAGAGTATTCAGACGGATAAAGATTTTTTTCTAGAATGATAGAAAAAGCAAAAGAAATGTTTTTTTTTTTTTTTTCAGAAGCTTTTTTTTTTTCAAACCCAGACGGATTCGGCACGTGAAGTACCCATTTTTCTCTTTTTATTGAGAAAGGCACAGGCAGAGAGAGAGAGAGAGAGAGAGAGAGAGAGAGAGAGAGAGAGAGAGAGAGATTGACGTGAGGCTGCGGGAACTGAAAAGATTTTGCGGTTTGGTAAAGGTGGAAACCAGGTTTAAAAAAAAAAACCCTCAACAAAACCCCGTGGTTTATGTCTGTGAGGACAGGGGAACTTTGTCGCTGTTTGAGGTCAAAGTTTGAAATGAAAAGATATCTTCTTCTTGATCTTGATCTTGGTGTATAGTCGATAGGGCCACACTGTGGCATAACATCGAGGGAAGAACTTGGGAAGAGCACACACACACACACACACACACACACGCGCATGCGCGCGCGCGCGCGCGCACACACACACACACGCACACACACACACACACACACACACATACATATACATGTTTGGTGGCCTGGCCAGCCAGCGCACGTTTAGCGTGCACTGACATGATGCCAAGCCTCTGCAGCAGTTGTGGAAGAGGAGAGAAAGGAAGTGTGTGTGTGTGTGTGTGTGTGGGGGGGGGGGGGGGGGGGGGGGGGGGGGGGGGGGGGGGGGGGGGGGGGGGGGGGGTTAGTCTCTTAGGACACTGGAATTTGTTGAATCCTATATGAATATGAGTGTGGGTGCTTATGTAGAACGATAGTATAGACGACATGTGATGTAAATAATGGAAAAAGAAAAAGTTATTAATTACAGGAACAAAGGGGGGGGGGGCGGGGGGGAGGGGGGGGGGGGGGACGGAGGTATTGTGTTTTGTCTGGTCGTGAGTCGACGGTGCGTGAGCGAGTGGAAGTCGGATGGTCTGGCCCTACCTGCACTAACTACAGTGTAGTTTTTTTTTTTTTTTTATTTATGTACATGGCACTCTATCCGCTCGACAAGATTAAGGATGTCCGCTTTCACAGTCACTTAAGGCAGAGTGTTCCAATCTCTCTCTCTCTCTCTCTCTCTCTCTCTCTCTCTCTCTCTCTCTCTCTCTCTCTCTCTCTCTCTCCCGATCCTCCTCCTCCCCCTCCCCTCCTCCTCTCCTCTCCTCTCTCTCTCTCTCTGTCTGTCTGTCTTCTTCTCTTCTCTTCTCTCTCTCCTTCCCCCCTTTCTCTCTCGCTGTGTGTGTGTGTGTGTGTGTGTGTGTGTGTGTGTGTGCGTGTGTGTGTGAATGTGTGCTTGTGTGTACCTGCGTGTGTTAAAGTGTGTGTGTGTGTGTGTGTGTGTACACACATACACACTCAGTCATAAAAACAGATCTGCTCACTGTTCAACAATGAACATTTCCTCCACTTATAACAGAACACACACTCACAGAGCAGGTGCGAACATCCACGCACACCATTGGGCTCTGAAGGTAAAACACAAGCACTTTCCACGCACTTTTCATCTCAGTTCCTCCCCTACTCCTTCGTCCCACCACATCCCATACCCCCCACCCCCCACCTTTCTGAACCACCCTCCCCCCTCCAACTCCACAAGAAAGCACACCTTGGACAACAGGTTCTGGAATAGTAGAGTAGAGGTAAGGTAAGGTAATGTTGCTTATAGCCCAGCGACCGCAAAGGGCCACATTAGGGCTGTCACCACGTTGAATTCAACTCACAAGTCATCTTTTTAAAAACAACAACAACAACAACAACAAACCCTTTCACACATATCTTTAAATTACATCTTCTGCAAACGTACCAGAAACGTCGTTAAAAATCTTTCGTAAAATCTTAAATCAGATAAAAAATGTTAATCTCTCTCAAAAACTCAAAGATCACGTCAGGTGGGACATCTCTCCATTGATGATATTAGACGAAAAATAATTTAAAACGTCATCTCCAACTAACAAAGCTTAACCTCAAAGACAAAAAATAAAACAAACAATAATTTTTTGAATTAGTGGTAAACATAAACACGCATCAAAGCAGCTGGCAATTTTAGATTGTGCGATAATAGTAGCAATGTTTATGATAGAAGGGCTGGACAATATTTGACTGATATCTTGGACGTTGATATCAATAGAATTTTCTTTATAAACTGGAGTTAAAGACAGAACATTCTCTCAACAAATGTTGCACTGAAATAGGATTACCACAAGTACAAAAAACATGGCAAGAATATTTTGTGTTCCATGCATTTAACTTTGAGTTTTGTTACTACGCAGATGAGAGGAACTCCATAAGGTTTGGACGGATCTGAAAGAGTTTGTTACCGTCTGTGTATTTCAATCCTCCTTCCAGAGGTCTCTGACATAATCGTTAATTTTGGGTTTCAGATCTGAACAGGGAATATATATGTTGGACAATTTCTCTGTTGTGGCATTCTTGGCCAAACGATCAACCATTTCATTCCCACCGATGCCAACATGACCAGGATCCCAAGCCAGAATAATGTTGTAACCCTCCACTTTCAACTTGGTGAAAAGTTCAAAGAAGTGTAAACGTTCTGGATGCTGAACGTTGCGGCCATCTATGGCTCCAAAGCTGACAGTGAATCTGACAGAACCAGAAAGTCCCTCTTCTTACATTGACATTATCCTCAGTGCCAGAGTGAGTTCAGCAGAGTAAGCAGAAGCATCTGAGGAATATGTTCTAACAGTATTTGAGAAGGAGCACCAAGACAATAGCCGCACAGGCCACTCCATCTTCAGACTTGGAACCGTCAGTGAAAATTTTTCTGATACGGTGGGAATTTTGAACAGAGGTCAGCATACAATGCCTTGTATGCAGAGAGTTGGTAGACTCTTTGCGAAAAGCTGCAAGATCAAAACGAATCTCTGGTGTGAAAAAGGTCCACGGAGGCTCATCTGGAAACTTGGAAAAAATTGGACAAACTCCTAGGTCTAGACCTGCATCTGCGCATGAGGCTGCATACGAAGACCAAACGGCGCAATACAGTTAGGGTTGTTTTCGAATTTGCTTTGAAACTGAGGGTCAAAGACACAGTCATAGGCACGGTTTCTCTGGTTCCGAGAACAGTCTGATATAGTAATTCAAAGACAGTTTCAGCCTGCGGTTGGACAGTGAAGGTTCACCTGCCTCTGCGTACAGGCTGTACACAGGGGTGGTGCGGAATGCTCCAAGACAGAGACGAAGCCCTTGATGGTGAATAGGGTCCAAAAGTTTTAGAGAAGACGGTCTTGCAGAGCCATACACAGCACAACCATAGTCCAGTTTGGAACGGACCAAGGCCCTACAGAGGTGCAGCAGAGTTTTCTTATCAGCGCCCCAGTCAGTGTGTGCTACGACCCGCAGAATATTCAGAAATTTCTGGCAAGAAGTTTTGAGATTTTTAATGTGGGCTGAGAAAGTTGAGTTTTTGATCAAAAATAACTCCTAGAAATTTGGCTTCTTTAACAGCTGGAATGTGGGACTTGTCTGACGAATTTCAGAATCAGCAAAAAATTGACGAAAATTGTGAAAATGGATTGACTGTAGTTTTGGTAAACCCGTTTTCCCCTCGGCCCACTGTTGGATCTTGTTGACACAAAGTTGGAGTCGACGCTGTACGCTGGCATAAAAAGCTCCAACTGCGCACAGCGTGAAGTCGTCTAAGAACACAGAGGACTTGGAACCCTGGTTTACCGATTTGACAATGTCATTGATTTTGATGCTGAAAAGGGCAGGAGAAAGGATGCTCCCTTGAGGTACACCCAACTCCTGCCCATGGATGTCAGAGAGTGTGGTGCCAATACGCACCTGAAACTGCCGATCAGCCAGAAAGTTTTGAATAAACAGAGGCAAATGACCACAAAAACCAAGTCTGTGCAGGTCCATAAGGATTCCTGATTTCCAGGTGGTGTCGTACGCTTTTTTCTAGGTCAAAAAGATAGCGACCACATGCTGCTTATTGACAAAGGCGCGCTGCGGATGGTGGTTTCCAGACGGACTAAATGGTCAACTGTCGAGTGGTACATCCGGAACCTGCACTGTTCGCTGGCCAAAAGGCCATCGGTTTCCAGCTTCCACATCAGATGGGAGTTGACCATCCTTTCCATTAACTTGCAGAGGCAGCTGGTCAGAGCTATTGGACAATAGTTTGAAGGGTTGGTAAGGTCCTTTCCCGGCTTAGGTATTGGAATGATCAGGGCTTTCCGCCAGGAGGGCGGAAAACACCCTGTGGTCCAGATATGGTTGTAGACTTGAAGAAGGGTCTCGAGACAGCTTTTTGGAAAATGTTTTCAAAACCTGATAATGACCATCCAGACAGGGGCAGATCATTGCATTGCAGGTTTGCAAAGCTGATTTCAATTCATTGATTGAAAAAGAAAGATTGTGAAGATTTCTCTCTGATTTCTTTCTTTCTTAAAAAGGCTACAGATTTATTTGAAGATAAGGAGTTCTGTTGGATGGTGGAGGCCAGCAGATTGGGAACAGCTTGTGTGTCAGTTATCAGAGCATCGGCAAGTTTCAGGGATGAATGGAGGGGTGGTGTGTTCTTCCATTTGATTTTTTTGATTATGTTCCAAACTTTTTTCTTGAAGTTTTAGATGTCAGCCCAGAGCAGAAAAATTTCTCCAAGACTGACGTTTACTGATTTTGATGAAAGTGTGTCTCGATTTGGCATGGACTTTCTGATGTGCTCGAGCGTTGGGACCTGAAGATCTTTGGTATACCCGACGCTGAGCACGTTTGCGTACTTTTGAGATTTGTTGGCAGTCAGAATTAAACCACGGTGTTTGGGGCAGTTGGAGTTTGTCGGAAGACATTGGAATACAGGTTTTAGCACAGTTTATCACAGTACTGGTCAGCGATTCTGCAGGGTCTGGACTCTGAAGAATGTCAATTTCCTGGAGTTCCTTTGAAATACTGGCTGCAAAAAGATTCCAATTTACCTTCTTATAATTAAGATGTTTAGTAGAGGCTGTAAAGAGAGAAAGTGGAAAAAGAGAGGGTTTTGTTTTTTTCTTTTTTGCTTTTTTGCGATCTTGTACATTGTGTGTAGTAGTTGGAGAGCGAATGGTTTTTAACCGATTCTTGGCGCTTTATGAACCGCGTGTGTTGGGGCACTAACTGCGCCCTGCCACGGGACCAGACAGGAAGAAATCAAAATAATAGTTACTCCCTGCGACCTTCACCGAATATCTCACTTGCGTTGGGTCAATTGTCGCGTGCACGACGCAGCAAGTAATGCTGAGGAACACGAACAGCAAATTGAAACCTCGCCCTGATCTCGTGCTCAAAAGAAAGAAACTGACAAGTCGGATGACAATAAATAGGGATCTGTCATTTTGTGGCGTGTGTGCAAGCTTGCGCCGGGATTAGCAGTTTTAAATGTAAAGTACTGGTTATTTTCTTCGTTTCATTCAAACAAAAGCTACAAATCATGCAAAAAAACTCAGGTGCTAATAACTTGGAAAAAAAACACTTTGAAACCAGTTCAAAATTAATGGGACAAACGAATTACAAGACAAAATACGACTTATTTCGCCCTGTCTGACAAGATAAACACCGCTCAGAGGACAATGAAAACAAAGAACGAGCAATGACGTGTTTTCTCAAAAATTAGCCGCAAAATGAAAACGTTGTTTGTCCCTTGTGTCCGGCAGAATAGTACTATTTCTTTTCAAGTTGTTGTCAGTGAGTCACCTCACTTTGAAACTCATTTCAAAACTGATTTAGTGCCTGACCCCTATTAGTGCTGTCTGGGTCAGTCGGCGTCGTCATAAGGTGCGTGCAGCGCATGCACGGGACACTCTCTTCTTTGTACAGTTCCGTCCTTGCTGGCTCTCGTGGCTTGAGACAAGAGGTTGTAAGTGAAATCTGTCACGCAGTTTCCGTCTCGCCTGTGACTCTCCATCGTCTAGCTCGTGGGGGGGTGTGAAAAGAGATTTTTCTGCTAAAAAACGTGGAATGAAAGGATGTTACTGCGTACGGGGATAAAGGGGTACTGAAGCAAGTGCGCAGTACACACAGGAACGCGCCCACACACGAACGCCCTGAACACACACAAGCTTATGTTGTTATGTAGATGCACGCATAAACAAAGACTGGAATTACACCGGCCTGACCGCATGCTTGGACAATACCGGCATTTAGGATCTGTATGATGTGTTATACACGTGTACGTGAAAGTTATTGAGTGTATGCTCCTTATACCATTTTTCGTTTATGATGAAGAGACGTGAAATGTACTCACGGTACTGTACTGAAGTTGCCTGGTGGGATGATGAATGCATAACACCCTGTTTGCTCTCTGAGATTGAGAGGTCGAATCTCGCCCGGCGCTCGATGTAAAGTTGGCTATTTTTCGCGGCTTGTTTTTCATTTTTAAAAATTGTTCTAGTGGTAGACGTGTGGTATTAGTCTGGACTACCATCCCCACCCTTCCCCCACCCTTCCCCCCACCAACCAGAATGGTTATTCAGTGTGCCGCATTATTTTCCAGAGGTCATTGATGATCTGGCATGTGTCATTGATGGTCGAAAAGAAGAGCGCAGTTTCATGCCGATTGGAAGCCCAATGGTGCGTTCCATGTGACGTACCACTCACTACAACACGTTCCCTTTTTTTTTTTTTTTTTTTTTTTTTTTTTAGCAGATTCCATGAAAACCCGGCTCAAAGCCGTTCAAAGCCGTGCACCAAACGTGATTTTTGAGTTGCTGAAAGTGATTAGCATTCACCTGATGTCGAAGAATGATTTTAAGTCCTGTCCATGTTTTAAAATATCTGGCTCATCATTTAAAGACATACATACATGTGTAAGGAATCTACTTAGACGAGGTAACGGCCATGCTAATACACCTCCAGCTCCTCAGTCGTGATCGGCCAGGCTATACACAGCATAAACTGAACTGAATTGATCGTTGGCGGGCGTGGACGTGGAACCTATACGAACACTTCCCTCAAGTTCCAGCTCATTTCTCTCCCGTAAAATGATGTCAACTGACTTTACTTCTCGTTCAGATGGGTGGGCACCTGATGGTTTTGGGGGACATTTATTACACGTGTGATTTGGGTTTGGATGGTTGACTCTCTCTCTGTGTGTGTGTGTGTGTGTGTGTGTGTGTGTGTGTGTGTGTGTGTGTGTGAGAGAGAGAGAGAGAGAGAGAGAGAGAGAGAGAGAACTTTGAAAAGAGTTTTTAAAGTCACCAGCAGTGTGCTCCGGATTCTGTACGTGGTGTTTTCGCTTATCCAAGACGACAGAACAAATCCGAATGTCTTCGTAGAGTTGTTGCAGCTGATGCCCCAATCCGACAGAACAAATTCGAATGTCTTCGTAGAGTTGTTGCAGCTGATGCCCCAATCCAGCTGAAGGAGCCCCGTCGTGGCCTCCGCTTTTTGCTGGACTTTAAACATCATGTCTATACTGGAATCATAGCCGAATTGTGTATTATACGACAATTTAGAGATCTTCAGTCGTCTTGTACGTTTCCAAATATTTTGTTGCTTTTATGAAATATGTTGTTTAGGAAGAAGAACCATCACACACACATGCACGCACACACGCACGCACACGCGCGCGCGTGCGCATGCACTAGTGATCGTCCTTCAAGTAGCGCAGTTTTTTGATGATGATGATGATGATGTGATAAGAGTAAGTAGTAGTAGTAGTAGTAGCAGCAGCAGCAGCAGCAGCAGCAGCAGCAGCAGTAGTAGTAGTAGTAGTAGTAGTAGTAGTAGTAGTAGTATCATATTACTGTTATCAATATCATCATCATTATCATCACCATCGTCATCATATCATCTTCATCATCATCATTATTATTGTTATTATTATTACTTTTTTTTTTTTTACTATTGTTTATTATTATTATTATTATTGTCATCATCTTTATTATTATAATTACTATCGTCATTATCATTACTATTATTATTGTTATTATCATTATCATCATTATCATTACTGTCGCAATTACCATAACGAAGATGATGAGGACTTATGTAGCACTAGATGCGCCAACTATTTCTTGTCTTGAGAACACAACGTACGTGTCAACTGGATTCGATCCACGGCTTTACAGCCTGAACAACGACACAAAGCTACCGGCATAAACACTGGACATTAATCTGCTGGAGCGAGACTTTTTTCAAGAAGACTACGATTTTACTACACAGGCACTGTCACTGTTTCCGGTTTTTGAACTTCTGAAGGATGTAACATTTTTCATTTGACCTTTGAATCTACGGAAGCAAGATTTTAACGAAATTCAGGCGTGTTAAAAAAAAAAAAGAACCCTGTTGCGTGTGTTGTGTGTGATGCTTTTACTTTTTTTTAATCCAAGTTGAGAGTTGACTTCAACGGGGTGAAGTGTTGAGAGTATGCTGAGAGTTGACTTCAACGGGGTGAAGTGTTGAGAGTGTACGCTGAGAGTTGAGTTCAACAACGGGGTGAAGTGTTGAGAGTACGCTGAGAGTTGAGTTCAACGGGGTGAAGTATTGAGAGTATACTGAGAGTTGAGTTCAACGGGGTGAAGTGTTGAGAGTATACTGAGAGTTGACTTCAACGGGGTGAAGTGTTGAGAGTATGCTGAGTGTTGACTTCATCGGGGTGAAGTGTTGAGAGTATGCTGAGAGTTGACTTCAACGAGGTGAAGTGTTGGAGTATACTGAGAGTTGACTTCAACGGGGTGAAGTGTTGAGAGTATACTGAGAGTTGACTTCAACGGGGTGAAGTGTTGAGAGTACGCTGAGAGCTGACTTCAACGGGGTGAAGTGTTGAGAGTACGCTGAGAGAGCTGACTTCAACGGGTGAAGTGTTGAGAGAGTACGCTGAGAGTTGACTTCAACGGGGTGAAGTGTTGAGAGTATGCTGAGAGCTGACTTCAACGGGGTGAAGTGTT
>JADBJO010000416.1:562500-565000 GCA_016801955.1 Conus betulinus | reverse complement strand
TGGAGGTTGTTCCCCGTCAGTGGTTCGGTGGGGCTGGGAGTGGGGGTGGGGTGGGTGGGAGGGGGCAGGAAGGGCATTAGAAAAAAAAAAAATCCACTGGTCCGTCTTATTTGTTACATTAATACCGACTTTCCATCCCGTCCGCCGCCCCTCCACTTCTCTCGCTCTTTTATAGGAGCTCTCTCTCTCCTCTCTCTCTCTCTCTCTCTCTCTCGCTCTCTCTCTCTCTCTCTCTCTCTCTCTCGTTTTGTTCTTTTTGCGGTTGGTATATATATATATATATATATATATTCTATCTATTCTGTCTCTCTCTCTCTCTCTCTCTCTCTCTCTCTCTCTGTCTCCAAGTCTCTGACTCAGTATCTGTCTGTCTGTCTGTCTTGCTCTTCCGCATAGAGCAGTTGATAGCTCTCTTGCGTTGCCTCTTCTCCCTTTTCTCTATCTACTAACCTGGTAGCTTTCTCTATCCCCACACCTCTATTTGTTCCCCCTCTTACCTCTGTCTGTCTCTCTGTCTGTATCTGTTTCTGTCTCAGGAGAGAGAGAGAGAGAGAGAGAGAGAGAGAGAGAGAGAGAGAGAGAGAGAGAGTACAATCAAAATATGTAAATAATACACATATGATTAAAAACGACATAAAGCGACAAAAAACGGCAACAAAAGGCATGCGGTGTAGGAAAATTATATTTCTTTCATGAGAAATAATTTGAATCCACTTTGAAACAAAAAGTTGATTGTGTACTCCTAATTTGTATTTCATCAAACAGGAACTTTTTAAAGAACGTTAAAAAGGTTTCACGGCTTGATGGTTTAAGAATGAGGGCAAGTTGTCTCAACGGAAGCCAACAACCAATAAGGCTAAAAGAGATCTGTTATGGAGAAAAGAACTGATGACTTGTGCTTTCATTGAATGGGAAACTATGATATGAAAAGCAATATCAGTAACTACTTTGTGCATTAATGTTGCCTTATTCTCTTCCAGTGTCAAATCAAGTGGAAGAATATCAAGCGTCTCATAACAAATAATAAGGAGATAATGAACTGGATTTTAAAAGCGCCAGTTTTAGACTACGTTGTATATAACTTATCAAGTGGTTTTAAAACACAGAATCTTTGAGGCGCAATCTGTGAGACACTGGATATGCGCTTGAGAGATAAAGTTTACGAGAATGGATTTTGAGAAAGTGCTTAATCTTCTTAGATTAAAATGCCTTATGGAATACTTGTTAATAAAGGTAAACAACATGATCAGCCCAAAATGCATTATTTTCAAGAATGATCCACTATGTCCTATTTGTTCAAGATCCCTCAATATTTCTCGTAAGAGAGAGAGAGAGAGAGAGAGAGAGAGAGAGAGAGAGAGAGAGAGAGAGAGAGAGAGAGAGAGAGAGAGAGAGAGAGAGAGAGAGAGAGAGAGAGAGAGAGAGAGAGAGAGAGTCTGTTGACGTATTCTTGCGTTTTTGTTTTGCTGTTACACACATAAATTCTGTTTTAAGAGAATCTAGACGCTTAACGTTGAGTACTATCCATAGGACCAGTCTGTCCATGTCATCCTGCGATTAGATGTCAGGACAGACATGGAAGAGCCATTAACATGGCTTGAATTGTCATCTGCAGATAGTTAACAAGCCGTTTTTACACTCGGGGGAGGGGGTGGGGGATTGATAATGCATAAAGTGAAGAGAGTCAACGTCCCAGAGCAGATACTAGGGATACACCGAATTTTACTGTCATAAAATCAGATTTAGAGACATTTAATTGAACTGTCTTTTTTGTCTGTTTGCGGAGGACGAATAAAGGGAACTGGCCAGTTTTCTCAGCAAGGCCAAGGGTCTTTCAGAGAACAGAACGGCTGATAACGTCGAAAAGGTTTTGCAAAGTCAATGAAAATATTCCTGCTTATTCATTGTTATCAATATTTAAAAGCCACTTACGTTATATACCACTCACAGTGAATCGTATTCTTTCAGTGTTGGGACTTGCATGATGCGAGACATAAAATATTTTACAGCAGACTCCACGAAAAACTTGTTCAGAGATGTTCCATCTGATGTGATCTTCTTATTTCTGAAAGAGATGAACATTTTTAACTGATCTAAGAGTTTGCAATAGAAAGATTTTGGACAAAATTCCTTATGTGTTTTTAGAAGGGTGTGTTTTAAGGGGTTGTGTGAATGAATGACTTGTGAATTTACTTCAACAAACTCCTCCTCCTCCTCCTCCTCTCCTCCTCCTCCTCCTCCTCCTCCTCCTCTTTCTCTTCTTCTTCTTCTTCTTCTTCTTCTTCTTCTGCGGTCTGCATAGCTGGTTGTGTCAGGTTTGCGGTCTGGTTGCCACAAAGAATTCAGTAATCTTCTTCAAGTCGTGACTGCCACTCGTACTCCACGCTGCACCTGCAGCTCTACCCTCTGACCAGGTACGACGTCGCAGAGCGATGTGGGTGGGACAGTCCTGAGGGTTTTCATGGAGGGTTGTGTCCCTTTTTTCCAGACGTTATGACGT
>JADBJO010000416.1:557500-560000 GCA_016801955.1 Conus betulinus | reverse complement strand
GACGGTGCTCTGATCTCTTCCAGAACGAGGAGAGGTTTTGAATTTGGGATTCTTGTGATGTTAATGATCTGAAGGCATACTTTAAAAAAGACCATCATTTAAAAACCGATGACAACGGAATTCAGACTTGGTGATTCAGAACTTTGTTATAGATGCAGAGCTGCTAAAGGTAATTTCATTACGTCATCTGTGCAACGAATCTGTAATGTCCTCTGTGCAAAGAAATCTATAATATCCACTGAGCAAAGAATCCATAATGTCCTCTGTGCAAAGAATCTATTATGTCCTCTGTGCAAAGAATCTATAAGATAAATCGCAGGATAACCAACGCCAATTTGTATTGTGTTGATCTGCTCAAAAAAAAAAAAGTTTGAATAAATTCAATAAGCCTAAATCTACAGGCAACTATCCCTATTTTAAATGAACTTGTTGTTGCCTTTGCTCATCGTTTTTTTTTCATCAGACTTTCAGGCTCACAGAAATGGCTATTTAATAAGGTTACTGACATGATGAATTCAGATCATCAACAGTGGTCTGCTTTGTGCCCTTCTCACGTCTTTTGATTCTTGTTTTTGCTACTGCTGTATAATTTTCACACCTCCTCCATTGAGGATTGAGGCGTATAAATGAATAAACCAGCCAGATCTCTGTGTGTCCGACTGTCTGTCCGTCTGTCTGTGTTTCCTTGTGTCTGTCTATCTGTCTGTCTCTGGCTTCTTCTTCGCCATCTTTTTTTTTTTTTCCGTCGCTTTCTTCTTTTCTTTTGTTTCGTGTTTCTTCCTCGTCCTCATCTTCGTCTTTTTTCTTGTTCTTCTTCATCTTCTTCTTCGTCTTCTTTTTCTTCTTTACGTCTTTTTGCCGTCTGTCTTTCTTTCTTCCCTTTTTCGAACCTCCCTCCACTCCTTATCCTTCGCTGTCCAAAAGTCTGTCACTGCACAACGCCAAGGCAACGCTAGAGATCAATGATACAAATGACGTGAAAGAAGAATGTGGGGAGGGGAGGAGGGGATGGGGGGGGGGGGGGGGGGGGGGGAGGGGTATGGTTGCTTAGACACATGCTGACTCCAAAGAAGAAAATGTCCTTCGATCCCAGCTTATCTCAATCTGGGAATGGAACCTGGATCCAGACAGCATGGCGCATTGCTTTTTTCATCGACCAAGCTCACGTGTCTTTCAGTGGAAAGAAAACTGTAATTTTGAATTGAATTTCAGCGATGTTGTATTAGCTTGCTACTATTGCACCCTTTCTCACTTCTTCCCATTCTCTCTCTCTCTCTGTCTGTCTGTCTGTCTGTCTGTCTGTCTCTCTCTCTCTCTCTCTCTCTCTCTCTCTCTCTCTCTCTCTCTCCTCTCTCTCTCTCTCTTGTGTGTCGTTGTCGTTGTTGTCTTCTTGTCGTACTTCTTCTTCTTCTTCTTCTTCTTCTCTCTCCTCCTCCTCCTCCTCCTCCTCCTCCTCCTCCTCCTTCCTAATCCCCCTCGTCTTCTCCTTCTTCTGAAAATGAAGGGATTTTTGTCATATAATGACTATGACCCACAAACCCAAACCTGGCATTCGGTGGGCAGTAACTTTAATATGATTTGTCACGCTCCCCACCTTAACTGGGTGTTGTCCATATTTCGCAGCTGGCTATCTGCCGCGTAGTCACACACGCTCACAAGGTTGGCGCACTGGCCCGATAACTTGTCGGCGCTTCTCCTCCATCTGCTCTGCCAGGAAAAGGAGTCTGTTGATTTGCAGGAAGAAGGAAAGTGGCGGGGAGTGTGTGTGTGTGTGTGTGTGGGGGGGGGGGGGGGGGGGGGGGGTGAGAAGGAGGGAGGGTAGTGAGGAGCAGAGTAGATGGGGAGGGGGGGAGGGGGGAGAGTAGGGCGAATCCATACTTCATAAGGGAAAAAAAAAAAAAAATCTTTTTTTTTTGGGGGGGGGGGGGGGGGGGGGGGGGGGGGGGCGGGGAAGGGAGAGGAGGAGGTGAAGCAGTGAAGCGTCTCGTCCACTTTTTAGAATAAATTCTCATGTTGATTTGTGTGTTTACTTTTATTTACTTTTATTTATTTTATTTATTTATTTCTTACGGGAGATGTTAGATAACTGGGGCAGAAGGAAGGAAGGCAGGAGAGAGAGAGAGAGAGAGAGAGAGAGAGAGAGAGAGAGAGAGAGAGAGAGAGAGAGAGGCAGAGGGACAGGGAGACAGAGACAGACAGACAGAGAGACAGACAGACAGACAGAGAGACAAAGAGAGAGAGAGAGAGAGAGGGGAGAATCAGACGAGAGGAGAGAGAGAGAGAGAGAGAGAGAGAGAGAGAGAGAGAGAGAGAGAGAGAGAGAGAGGAGAGAGAGAGAGAGAAATGTATTCACTTAAAACTATATTTAATTTTCAATAATTTCTTTTCAATTTATTATTTTTGTGTTACACACACACAGAGAGAGAGAGATAGAGACAGAGAGAGAGAGAGAGAGAGAGAGAGAGAGAGAGAGGGGGGAGAGAAGAGAGAGAGAGAGAGA
>JADBJO010000416.1:545000-547500 GCA_016801955.1 Conus betulinus | reverse complement strand
CTTCTGGTACTGTCAGTTCTCACTCGTCGGACAGATACAGCAGATTCTGAAACAAAAGGCGTCATTTTGAGGGGAGATAAATATGGACGTGGAGGTGGGAAGGGGATACGGGTGCAGAGAACGCTAATCAGGCTGTAGGAAAGGAGTGAGAGTAAGAAAGGCGGATGGAAAAGGACTTATGGACAGAGCGGCTGAGAGAGTAGGAAGGTGGAGCTTGAGGCAGATTTGTGGCGGAACCTATGGGCCCGGGAGCTGATTGTCGCGTTGTTTATATTCATTACTTTGCTTTTGCCCAATTCCCTAGCATTTGACTCGATTAGCTGTCAACGAAAACTGACAAAATCAAATTGTAACCGCAATCGAGATTTGAGTGGTGGCGACTAGCGAACCTGGGTTCCTGGATGTTGATTTAGAGCCGAGGTTGCTTACTATCACGCTTCCCCAAACACACACAAGTGATCCCTCACGCTTCACAAACACATTTCTTCAAACAATAGGGCTATGTAAACACTGGGCAGATCTTCTCTAAAGGAAAAACAGTTCAGTTTGAATCAAGGGAGTTGCATGTAACCATAGAGGGGTTTCTTTGCGCAAAATGGGACTTCTAACACCGAATCAAAAGGGGTTGGAGATGAATTTGTTGTTGTGATTGTGTGTGCGTGGGTGCGCGCGCGTGTGTGTGTGTATGCGCGCGCGCATGTGGGCACAGCAATGATGTGAACTTCCGCCCTTCTTCCATTACATAGATTAACCCATCTACGACCAGTCCCTCCCTTATGTTTCCTTGCTCCTGCTACTCTGTTTCATTATCAGGCCAGTTATCCCCAGCTTAAAGACACTCCCAGTTTTGTGCGCTCAAGAGTGCCGTCTTAACCATTAGTTACAGCGACTGATAGAGCGCGCGCTGCTTGGATTGTCTGCAGTAAAAAAAAAAAAACAACAAAAAAACAACAACAAAAAAACGTCCTTTGTGCCATTGTTGCCCCGCCTCGCTGCTGTTTGAGAGGGCAGCAGAGATAGGCTGTAACGTGCAGTCCTCTGCTTTCAATGTTGATGGGTCTGGATTAGATATTACAGGTGCAGCCATTTCAATTCCACGTCTGTACTCCAATATTTCAATATTTTGCAAGTTCTGTCTGAGCGGAGCAGATTTTAATTTTGGGCTTTGTTTTCTTCTCACCAGTCAGTGGGTTCCATTTTTGGTGGAAGTGCGGCGTCTTCCAATCCAGCCAAGGCAAGGGGAAAGGGAATTGGGGAAGGGGGGTGGGGGCTGGGAGGAGAGGGAGAAAAGTGGGGTTTGGTTCTATGAAGAGCAGGAACCAAGGGGAATATGCTATTTGTTTATTTGTGATCTGCTTTGGGGTTAGCTTGAGGCTCCCGCCTTCTGATTCGGCCAGTTCTCACATATCAGACAAAGACAACAGATCCTGAAGCAGCGATGATGCATTGTTTTGAGGGAGGAGACAGGGGGATGGAGAAGGTGGGGATGGGATGGCGTGAAAAGTGTAGAGAAATCTGGAAACTGTGTGGGGAAGGAAGGGGAGGCTAAGAGAAGGGGACAGAGAAGACTGTGAACAGTCCTGCTAGTAGAGCAGGCAGGCATGGGGTCTGGGGCAGGTTTTTAGGGGAGGTTATGGGCAGGGAAGTACTTGACCGATGTTGTTTATGTTTATTGATTTGCTTTTGTCCTTTCGTCTGACATTTGAATTGTTTACTTGTCATTGAAAGCACATACATTTTTGTTTATTGTGGTTGGTATTTGAGAGGTGGAGGCTGGCCAACCTGGATGCTTTTTAGATCTTCATTCTGATGCTGATGTTCTTTGCTTTCCCGAAACCCCGTTCGAAACCAAAAATGCTGTGAAAACATGGACTGATCTTCTGTAAAAGAAGAGTTTAAACCAAGGAAACTGCGTGAAGCCATATGGACGTTTGGTGCGCAAGATAGAACTTCTAACACCTGAATCTTTTGTGGTCGTGTTTTCAGGTGAGTGAGTGAGTGAGTGTGTGTGTGTGTGTGTGTGTGTGTGTGTGTGTGTGTGTGTGTGTGTGTGCAGCAAGATCGTAAATTTCCGGCCCTCTTCTCATTACATATATTCACCCATCTACAACCCGCCCTCCCTTTTGTGTCTTCCCCTCCTATTAATCGTGTGACGTTATCAGGCCATTATCCCCTGAGCAAGGGCACGCCCTGTTTTGAGGGCTCAAGATGTCCGTCTTAACCGCTAGTTACCGCTTGACTTGAGAGAGCCTGCAACTTGGATTGTCTGCCCTAACAGCACTGATGTTGCCCAGCTTCCTGGCTGCTGTTTTAAGAAGGCAGTAGAGATAAGCGTAATAATTGTGCAACCATTGGGCTTCGACATTGATGTGTCCGGATTAGAATTTGCAGGTGGAGTGAGTTTATTTCCTCTCTGAGGCAAACGTTTTCAAAGTGCTCTGCGAAGTGTGTGCGTGCGAGGTTTTCCTCTCTTTTAATCTCGTGATAGGTTCTACTTCTG
>JADBJO010000416.1:537500-540000 GCA_016801955.1 Conus betulinus | reverse complement strand
TGCGTCTCTAAAAAAACAAAAACAAAAACAGAAAGACACGACTCAGGAAAATAGGTAATAATGACTCAACAATAAAACAAACAGATAGTCATGATTCAGGGAGACATACAATTGTGACTCCGGGAAGTGGGGAGGGGGGGGGGGGAATAATATCATGCTTTAACAAACATTAGAACGGGACTCATGTATGTGACTGATATAAGTGGTATCACTGGACAAACTGTAAACCTTTCGTAGACTTCACGTTCCGCAAAAGTGCAGAGCACCAGAAGTTGGAGAGTAACGTAATGTTGCTTATAGCCCAGCCGACCGCAAAGGGCCATATCAGGACTGTCGCCACTTTAAAATCAACTTAAGGCATACCCTCCCCCCCCCCCCCCCCCCCAACACACACACACACACACACACACACACACACACACACACACACACACTTTTCACACATCTCTTTAAAATACATCTTCTTAAAAAACGCACAGAAACTTGGTTAAAAATCTTTCTTCTGTAAAATCTTAAATCAGATGTTAATCTCTTTCAGAAACTCAAAGATCCCGTCAGGTGGGACATCTCTGAACAGGGTTTTCATGGACTCTGCTGTAAAGTGTGTATGTCTCACATCGTGCAAGTCCCAACACGTCCCAGAAGCTGGAAGAAACAGCCATAATTAGCTGTTTTTCACTGTTCATTGGCTTGTGTGTGTGTGTGTGTGTGTGTGTGTGTGTGTGTGTGTGTGTGTGTGTGTGTGTGTGTGATAATTTGCTTTCTTTGTTGTGCACAAAATATCTTATGTCTTCACATCATCAAAACTGATGACAATTTTTTGTTTTTTCTTCTTTGAATTTTGTAAACATTCCATGTAAAAAATATATTCTGAGAGTCTTTTTTTATCTTGATCGTGAAACGAGAGTCACAGCTTGGAACTGAGCTCCTGTTTGTTGATACTTCAGTGAGCGTGTGACGCTGACGAAAGTAAAGAAGAAGAGTTGATCTTGATTTGTTGTTGAACTGATCCAGACAGAGAAAAATGTCATCTGTGGTAACAAGTTCCAAGTCTGTGGTAACAAGTTCCAAGTCCGTGGTAACAAGTTCCAAGTCTGTGGTAACAAGTTCCAAGTCTGTGACAAGTTCCAAGTCCGTGGTAACAAGTTCCAAGTCCGTGGTAACAAGTTCCAAATCTGTGGTAACAAGTTCCAAGTCTGTGGTAACAAGTTCCAAGTCCGTGGTAACAAGTTTCAAGTCTGTAACAAGTTCCAAGTCTGTAACAAGTTCCAAGTCTGTGGTAACAAGTTCCAAGTCCGTGGTAACAAGTTTCAAGTCTGTAACAAGTTCCAAGTCTGTAACAAGGTAACAAGTTCCAAGTCTGTGGTAACAAGTTCCAAGTCTGTGGTAACATGTTCCAAGTCTGTGGTAACAAGTTCCATGTCTGTAACAAGTTCCATGTCTGTAACAAGTTCCAAGTCTATGGTAACAGGTTCCAAGTCTGTAACAAGTTCCAAGTCTGTGGTAACAAGTTCCAAGTCTGTTGTAACAAGTTCAAAGTCTTGGCTTCAGGCAGATGCTTCAGAAATCAATACTCACATGACCATCACGACAGTTCCTAAACAGAGACATGTCCTTCAAATTATATTCCAGGGTAACATTTTTTTTCCGATCTGTCAGGGGGGCAGGCAGACAGTATTTGTCTGCCCCCCCCCCCCCCATGCAAAGCCACCACCTTCTCCATCAGCATAACAGTTTTGGATTTTTTAAAAGTTCTAAATGGTGAAGGAACGGGCAAATACAATCTATTATAGTCTGGTATTTTACGAGCAGGTGGACAAAAACAAGACAGCCAGTGTGCTTTATTTGATTAGTCACTGCCTTAGGACTCAGCAGATTACCTGGCCTGATGCATGATAATGTCAATATCATAAGCAGCAGCTTAAAGCTTTAGTTTCACAAAGCAAAATCTCTAATTGAGTTATGACAGCATTACTTTTAACTTCTGTTTCTCTGCAGCAGATAATTAAAAAATGTTCCTTTTGTTCAGTGGATAGATCACAGCATTCACCATATGCCCAACACAAGTGATCACTCTGAAATTCTTAACACATGTGATCACTCACAAAATTTACCAAATGCCGGATGCACATAATCGCCTACCCCTAACAATCTGGCAGCGGCTACTGTCTCAGCTTGCTTTCTATCCACCTTCAATTTCGTTTTACCCTCTTCCTCCAGACCCCGCGACCCTCGGTCATCCTTCGGTCAGTGGATGAAGTCGAAAGCTCAAGAAACGCGGAACAGCATAGCCAATCAACACACTTGGCGTATTCTACAATCTCCAAAAATCATGACGTAGTTTAGCCACTCAAAATTCTTGGAAGTTTTCCCCAAGGATCGGCAACCATGACATTACAGCCAATCAAAATGCTCGGAACGATTGAGAAACAATTCGTGGAAGTTTCTTGCACTTGCAGCGCTGTTCTGGCAACTCCAAACAGACCTCCGAAATTATGAC
>JADBJO010000416.1:520000-522500 GCA_016801955.1 Conus betulinus | reverse complement strand
TGTCTTGTGGTGAAGACGACTCCTCAATCACAATAAGATTGTACTATGATCTTTTGATTCTGGTAAACTCCCATACATCACCACACAGACCAGTTTTATCAAGAGTAACAACGCTACGATCATGGCTTTCCAAGCGCTCGTGAATAGCTGTCCTAGCACACCACGTCTCCTGGTAGGTGTACGGTCCATTGTGCTCTTTGTCCCTGGAGTTCTATTCACACGGAAAATTGATTGGCGAGTTGACGGACAGTGCTGACGCCTGGCGTTTAGCCAAAACAAGTAGGATCAGACAGAGTCCTGGGCTATCAGTTGCAATGTTAACATCAGGGAGACAGTGTGTCAATTAGCAAGGTGCGGAAGCGGCACATGATCAATAGCAAAAGAGTGCATTGTACAGTTTAATAACGTTCTAGACACAACATTTAAGTATCAAGGTGTAAAAAACCGAGCTGCTGTATCTATCTACGTGGTTTGTTTGACAGTAACAACAGTTACGCCATGATATTTTTCAGACAACAGTGAAGTCATATTAATCAGAAAATTCCAGACATTCCCGTTGGAAAAAAAAAATCCGACAGTGGACTGTTGCATCATGTCAGTATAAAGATGCAGACTAGACTGTTCCGTCTCAACAGTCCTAAGAAATCAGTTACGCGATGGTACTCGACGCCAAGATAATTTCAGATTGCCAGACAATTATGTCGTTTTAGAGAGTGAAGAAACCAGACAGTAACATCACGGTAATCCGAACATTAAGGAGAGCTGTGTGATGATTATCTCGTCAGCTACACTGCAATAATGTACAGATACTAGACAGTTATGCATTGTATGATTTATCTCGTCAGCTACACTACGATCATGTAAAGATACTAGACAGTTAAGCATTGTATGATTATCTCGTCAGCTACATTACAATAATGTAAAGATACTTGACAGTTAAGCATGGTAATCTATATTACACGGATAGTTGCATCACTATAATCTTGTCAGTTACGATACAACAGTCTGAACATACCAGGCAGTTATACAATAGTATTCATAACGAAAGAGGTAGCTACATCATAATAAACTTGTGATTTACATTACAATGATTTAAAGATACCAGACAGTCACATTACGTAATCTAAACGTAACGGCTAGTTGCATCACGATAATCTTGCCTGTTGCATTACATTTATGTAAAGATACCAGACAGTTACGTTATGAAAATGCGCATAGTTGCATCACGATGATTTAGTCTGTTACATTACATTAAAAAAGTAAAGGTACCAGACAGTACAATATGGTAATACGGAGACCTGCATCACGATAATCTTGTCTGCGCGTTACAATAAATGGAAGATACCAGACAGTTGCAACGTAGACAAGACAAGATATCATTACACACTCATCCGCTATGTTTAAATTATGAAACATAGCGGATGAGTGCGTAACGATATCTTGTCTGTTGTATGACGATATTCTAAAGATACCAGGCAATTATGTCACCATGATATAAAGATACAACACAATGACATAACAATACGAATAAAGTTTTATATCTCTATGATGAAGTGATTGATCATTCTATCATCCTGAAGGGAGTTTTTAGGGGATCAGAAAAAACCCGTTTTATTTGCTTTCGGTTTTTCTCAGGAAAATGAAATATAATGCGCATACAAAGAATACTTACCGGCTATTGTTAATATTAGCAAGTAAAGAAGAAAAAAACTATTACGGAGAGAGAGAGAGAGAGAGAGAGAGAGAGAGAGAGAGAGAGAGAGAGAGAGAGAGAGAGAGAGAGAGAGAGAGAGAGAGAGAGAGAGATTACTTCAGTTGCTGCCTTCGCAACACAGGCAGATGAAGAAAAAAAAAAAATCAGTTTCATTTTCATTATAGCCCAGCCGAACACCGAGGTCCCTTTCAAAGCTGTCTTAACACCGCACAAAAAGTATAAAACTAAAGAGTCATCTCATCATCGAAAAAAGGAATGCAACAATCTATAACAGGTTAATGTAATGATTGCTTTTCTTAGGGGGATAAAACCAAGGCAAGTGCCAATTCCCTAACAAGTTTCAAAACGAGGTGACGGAGGGCGGAAAGTGAAGCAAATGAAGAACAACAAATGGTATTAGTTCCACCAGACGACACAGACAAACAGATTACAGGACAAAACACAATGCATTTCGACCTCTTGGGTCTCCTTCAGGCAAAAAAAACAAACAAAACTTAGGACAAGGAAAACGAAGAACGAGCAACTACTTATCTTCTCAAATTCGGCGCAAACTGGCTGTTGGATGAAAACGAGGCCGTTAAGAATGGGGTCATGGGAGTTGAAAGTCATAATGATAACAATAATGATAATGGTAACAATAGCAATAATAGTGATAACAGTGGCGACGATAAAAACGTAAGTAGTAAGAGGGATGCTTTTAATCTCTTTTCTTCCCTTCTTTTTTCCCTTCTTTTCCCCCTTTTTCTTCTTCTTCTTTTTCTGTCTTTTTTGTTGTTGTTGTTGTTG
>JADBJO010000416.1:495000-515000 GCA_016801955.1 Conus betulinus | reverse complement strand
AAAGATATGTGCAACCAAAATGACATGGGCAGCAGAAGTATGCCAACTTTGTTGAGGAAAGCTTCACCACGAATGAGGTCAGTATCTGGGCCAGAATGAAGAAGGTTCAACTGAAGACATGGAAAAATGCAAAGAAGTCGGTGAAACACAAAGTGGCTGATCAGGTTGTGGTGCTCAGGGACGACAGATCACTATTTGCCCGCATGTTGGTTGTTGCACGCTCACGCCCTGAGATGAACCTCAAGGAGACCATTGGCCAGCATGAGTTCACATCCCTCCCCACGAGCCTTGTTCACAGCGAGTGGTGAACTCCTACCATGCACAAACAAAAGCAAGCTGATGGCTGTACTTGATGATCTGTCAAACAAAATTAGTTTGATCCGCAGCCAGAGGATGTCACCGATGACATTGTTCCCTTGACACCAAGGGATGCAACTGTAATTGATGGAATGGCAATTGTCCAGGCAATTGGTAAGCCACCTTGGGTCAAGACATGTGCTCAATGGACTGACCACTTCATAGCTACGCTGGACAGCAAGTGCATTGAATATGATCAGCTCCATCTAGTCTTTGACCTTTATGACCTTCCCACTTCATTGAAAGTGGCCACAAGGGAGAGACGCTAGGGTGGTAAGCCAGCAACTGCTTATCACGTCACAGACAATACACAAATTGGCAAGGTGTCAGCAAAGCAGTTCCTATCCAGTACCGCAACCAAAGATGAACTGACAGTTTTATCTTGCAAAGAAAGCTCTCCACCACTTTGAGGGTAAGCCAAAGGTCTTCATAGTGACTTCGCGGCAAGAGGTCCTCTCAAACTCCATGGATGTTCAACATCTCTGTAGCTGCCAAGAAGAAGCTGACACGAGACTTATCTGCACAGTCTGGATGCTGTTCGAAGAGGAGCAACACAACTCTACATTCAGTCACCTGACACTGACGTTTTTTTGTCCTTGCAATCCACCGTTACCATCAGCTCTGCAGGAACACATACTTTGTCACTGGTGGGGGGACAAGAAGCGAGTAATATCACTGGGACCAATAGTGAATGCACTTGGTGATGCAAAAGCTGAAGCCTTACCAGGATTTCATGCCTTCTCTGGAGCTGACGTAACAGATCGATTTGCAGGCAAGGGGAAGCTGACCTGTTGGCAAGCACTTAGCAGATGCTCCTTGGAGGTGGTGTCTGCATTTGTTGCCTTAGGAACGTCCGAGAAGCTGGAGGTTGACACTGAACGAGCCATTGAGACGTTTTTTTTTTTGCCAGCTCTATGAGCCTGGTAGCACTGTGGTGGATGTTGGTGATCTCAGATGGAAGCTTTTCACTAAGAAACAACTAGAGGCTCAAAAGCTACCTCCAACACGAGCAGCCTTACATGAAGCCATTGCCCGGGCACATTACCAGGCCATGGTGTGGCGTCAGGATGGCATTCCTCACCCTCAACTACCACCAGCAACAACCGAGGGGTGGGAGGAAGAGGGGATAGGTAGTACCACCACCATCAAGGGATCCTCCAGCTCCAGCCATAGTTACTCACCTCATCAAATGTGGGTGCAAGAAGACCAGTTGCACATCACACTGTTCCTGTTAGTTGCAGGGCCTCAACTGCTCCGAGATGTGTTTGTGTGGCGCCGCCGATGAGGAGTGTGCAGTAATGTCAACCAGGCACTCTTAGGAATTGAAGAGGATGATGAAGAAGGAGATCCTTCCATCTAACTATGAACACAAACACTAAATGAACATTGAAGTTCTATCCTACATTAGCTGACCAGAACCAGCTAGATGGTGGACCGAAAGAACTAAATAAAGCAGGCTGGAACTATGAGATTATCACCGTATGTACAATTAGAGTCAAGTCAAGAACAAAAAAAAAAAAACAAAACAAAAAAAAACAAACAAACAAACAAACAAACAAAGTATATAAAACGTACTCCCAGTTTATCTTGAATACGTGTGAGATATTCCATAATGAGGAAAAACTCTTTTGGGCCGTTATCGCCCTTAGTAACGGCTATTCTGGTAAACATGGGCCATCATCTGTGACCTATAATGAACATACCTTCAAATTTTCAGAAAGATTTGCAAATACTTTCTGAGATATTCCATAAAGAAGAAAATTGTTATGGCCATTATAAGCCGTTAGTAACGGCTATAAAGGTAAACTAACACATTAGGCATCATCCGTGACCCATAATGAACATACCTACAAATTTTCAGAAAGATCAGCCGAGTACTTTCTAAGATATTACATAAAAAAGGAAAACCGTTATGGGTCGTTATAGCCACTAGTAACGGCTATAACGGTAACAGAAAACATTGGGCATGATCCGTGCCCCATAATGAACATACACAAAATTTCAGAAGGATCGGGCAAGTACTTTCTGTGATATATTCCATAAAAAGAAAAAACCGTTATGGGCCGTTATGGCCGTTAGTAACGGCTATAACGGTAACATAACACACATCGGGCATGATCCGTGACCCATAATGAACATACTTACAAATTTTCAGGAAGATCAGCCCAGTAGTTTTGTCTGGAGCGAGTGAAACACATTTTGACCACGGACGGATGAACGGACGGACAGACAGAAAAACAGACAGACACACACACACACACACACACACACACACACACACACACACACACACACACACACAGAGCATTTCTTCGTTCCCATTGTAAAGTACTCCCTGTTCTATAAGAACTGGGAGTACAAAAAGTTTCAGGTATTGAAAGGAATGGTTTTTTTTTTTTTTTCTGAATTATTTTATCACTTTTAGCAATATATTGGATGTCTGCTTTTCAGACAGAACGTATGTTGGGGGTAATGTAATCAAATTATTTAGCACAATTTGGGCCGTAATTTGAAACTGGGAGAAAAATATAAAGAAATCACACCAAAAAATGGCATCATTTTTTGGTAAGTTAAATCCTTCCAGAACACAGTCCAAACACTGGCCCCCCAAATATTGTAAGAAATGTTGGTTCCGCCCAGCGTTAAACTAATTTCCATTCCCATTTCCATTTCCTTTCTGCCCCCCCATCTTCTCTCTCTCTCTCTCTCTCTCTCTCTCTCTCTCTCTCTCTCTCTCTCTCTCTGTATGACTCTGCCTCTGTCTTTCTGTCTGTGGGTGTCTGTCTGTCTCTGTCTTTGTCTGTGTCTGTCTGTCTGTCTGTCTGTCTGTCTGTCTATCTGTCTGTCTGTCTGTCTGTCTGTCTCTCTCTCTCTCTCTCTCTCTCTCCTGTCCTCCTTCTCTCTATCCTTGCGGTTTTTTTTTTGTTTTTCTTGTTTCTTTTCTGCTGGTCAACAGCAGATTCTTTACCTCCCTCTTTCCCCCTTTAATCACAAAATGACCCCCATTCCTCCCGCCCTCCCCCCCCTCCCCCTCCCCCTCCCTTTCTCCTATCTTCTTCAGCCCTTTTACAAGTCATCCATGTTTTAGCAGGTTTTTTTGTGGGCTTGCACTGCACTCGTCACAGGAGACAAACATGGATCCGGTCCCCTTCCTTTACCACCCACCACCCATCTCCCTCCGTTCACCCCCACCATCTCTTCCACTCCACACCATCCTCTTCCGACTCCCGTAAGGCCCCCTCCCCCCTCCCCCCCCCCCCGCCCTCCCCAATACCTCCACCCCCGGCTTTGGAAGTGCTATCATCTGTGGACCACAGACTCCCTGGACAGAACCTTCGTGGAGGAGACTCAAAAGATTTCAGCCTCTGCCTCGGGTGATGGAGTCCAGATCCGCTGGATGGCAGCAATGTCAGGTTAATTGGCTTCAGGGTAGTTCCTCCACCGATGAGGAGCATCCGTCAACAATTAACCTGTATAGCCTCCTTCTTCCCCATCCCCGCACCACTCACACTAGCGTCTGCTTATAAAGTGTGTGTGTGTGTGTGTGTGTGTGTGTGTGTGTGTGTGTGTGTGTGTGTGTGTGTGTGTGTGTGTGTGTGTGTGTGTGTGTGTGTGTGTGTGTGTGTGTGTGTGTGTGTGTGTGTGTGTGTGTGTGTGTGTGTGTGTGTGTGTGTGTGTGTGTGTGTGTGTGTGTGTGTGTGTGTGTGTGTGTGTGTGTGTGTGTGTGTGTGTGTGTGTGTGTGTGTGTGTGGTGTGTGTGTGTGTGTGTGTGTGTGTGTGTGTGTGTGTGTGTGTGTGTGTGTGTGTTGTGTGTGTGTGTGTGTGTGTGTGTGTGTGTGTGTGTGTGTGTGTGTGTGTGTGTGTGTGTGTGTGTGTGTGTGTGTGTGTGTGTGTGTGTGTGTGTGTGTGTGTGTGTGTGTGTGTGTGTGTGTGTGTGTGTGTGTGTGTGTGTGTGTGCGTGCGTGCGAGTATGTGTGTGTGTGTGTGTGTGTGTGTGTGTGTGTGTGTGTGTGTGTGTGTGTGTGTGTGTGTGTGTTGTGTGTTTGCGTGTGTGTGTGTGTGTGTGTGTGTGTGTGTGTGTGTGTGTGTGTGTATGCGCGTGCGTGCGTGCGAGTATGTGTGTGTGTGTGTGTGTGTGTGTGTGTGTGTGTGTGTATGCGCGTGCGTGCGTGCGAGTATGTGTGTGTGTGTGTGTGTGTGTGTGTGTGTGTGTGTGTGTGTGTGTGTGTGTGTGCGCGTTTGTGTGTGTTTTGTTGCGCAGCGCACGTGTGTGTGTATGTGTGTGTGTGTGTGTGTGTGGTGTGTGTGTGTGTGTGTGTGTGTGTGTGTGTGTGTGTGTGTGTGTGTGTGTGTGTGTGTGTGTGTGTGTGTGTGTGTGTGTGTGTGTGTGTGTGTGTGTGAGAGAGAGAGAGAGAGAGAGAGAGAGAGAGAGAGAGAGAGAGAGAGAGAGAGAGAGAGAGAGAGAGTATTCTGTGATCGAGCATGACCAAGAATGAAGGTTTGTCAGTTGATGTGTGATATTAAACATGTTCCAAAATATGGTTCTGCAGTATGTATCGCGCGGCCTAGAAATATGTGGGGCTCTAAAAATTGCACATTTTCTTTCATTCATTGGATATATATATCTAGTTTTAAAATGCATTTAACGCATTGTGTTGTCCATGTTTGAAACACTGTTAAATGGCAAAAAGTCTTGAATTATATATATATATATATATATATATATATATATATATATATATATATATATATATATATATATACTTGGAGTAAAATAAAAAAAACACAGAAGTAACCAGTTTCATTTTAAATTGTATATTCTCCAATAAAATTTTCGCTTAAAAGCTTCTTCTTCAGCACTCAAGCAAAAAATTTTATTGGAGAATATACAATTTGAAATGAAACTGGTTACTTCTGTGTTTTTTTATTTTACTCCAAGTTTTTACCCAGAAGTATATTTGGGAGGAGTGGTGTCCAGCAATTTATTTGGACTGAATATTGAAAAAAAAAAAAAAAATATATATATATATATATATATATATATATATATATATATCATCTTCAATTTTTTTCCCTCTCAATTTCAAATCTTTGCCAAGTCATTACTGTATTGATGGAAGAATTGATAACCTGCACTTGTTTTCCCCCACTACTTAATTTGTTCAGCATTATATTGTTTGGTCAATCAGTGGATGATTGCATCTCTTAGGAGATCCAAGGAAAGGTTGTTCTGCACAATTCTTAGCCACTGACAATGCTTGGGGTATTGAACGGCAGAGCTGACCACTCAGACTGTTCAATATCTTTGCATCCTTAGGTGGATCCTCAAGCATAGGCTCAAAGATTGTCCCTTATATTTTATACTGTTTGCTTAATGTTTTTTTTTTTTTTTTTTTAACTTTTTTCCTCTCCACACTTTCGTTTTGTTTAATTCTACTACCTTTCGCTGGCTGCTTTAGGGGTGCTGTTGGATTCTTTTCGAACCCTTGGCGGTCGGAACACCACAGAATTATGGACTGTGGTGTGTCTCTATCTGACGCCAAGAACACAGACGCAATCAGCCGTGTCTACCTGGTGAGTCCCGATCCGGCGGACGAAAGGCCTCGGACAAAGGTCTCGGACAAGGACGAAAGGCCTCGGAGCGGACGAAAGGCCTCGGACAAAGGCTTCATCTTCAATTTTTTTTTTCTCTCAATTTCAAATCTTTGCCAAGTCATTACTGTAATGATGGAAGAATTGTGAACTTGCACTTGTTTTTCCCCCCCACTACTTAATTGTTCAGCATTATATATATATATATATATATATATATATATATATATATATATATATATATACCGAGCACCATTCCAGCAACTTACAGAGCAGCTTGGTGTTGCAATGACTGCAAGAAAATATTGAATTATATATAAAACAAAGCTTGCTCTTATGTCTTAGATTGTAGAAACAGGAGGGGATAAGCATTCATATCTGCAGTAGTCTCCTTTGGAGACCATAAGCTTGTTGAAGGTTCATTCTGAGAAGCATTTAGTATTCCCCATCACCCACACAAGCACATACTGTTAGTTAGGCAGAATTATCTACTACTGCAGATATGAATGCTTATCACCCCTTATTTATACAATCTAAGACATAAGAGCAAGCTTTGTTTACAATTCTCTCTCTCTCTCTCTCTCTCTCTCTCTCTCTCTCTATATATATATATATATATATATATAATTCGTGAGAGAGAGAGAGAGAGAGTGTGTGTGTTTGTGTGAGTCTGCGTGTATGAGCGAGAGAGAGAGAGGTGTGTGTTTGTGTGAGTCTGCGTGTATGAGCGTGCGCACACGCGACACGGAGAGAAAGTTATACATATCCAGAGAGAGAGAAAAAAAACCGACTTTTTGTTACCCTTTCTTAAAAAAAAAAACTAGGGATGATGGAGAGTAATGGCCTTTCCCAGCAGTCTAAATTTCAGGAGCCATTCATTCATGTATGTATGTATTTCATTCTGAATTTATTCATTTATCAAGTTATTCATTCTGTGGCTGTACAGAAGTCAACACTGAAGGCTGAAGATTAGAAAACAAAACAAACAAAAACAACAACAACAACAAAAAAGCTGTAACTAGGTACATTTAGTGATTCTGACACCGAGCAATTAAAGAAAGAAACTGTTTGAAAATGAAACAGTTTTGCTATGAAAATTTTCGGCATCACTCGACGACACGCAAAAGGCGTGCAAAGAGGCTTTGAAGCAATTAGCGTCAGATAGCAGAACAATAGGCGCGGTTGTGTCTTTCTAGGAACTTTAATCGATGAGGACGGTTTTTCTGGGCAAGTGCGATAGCTTGATGCAAGCGTCAGACATGTGACAACAACTGGTGTACAAGAGGCTCGTGCGGTATATTGATTTATTGATAACTGGTGTGGCCTCTAGAGAATAGAAATACCGAAGGACCTTCCTACCAACCAGCCGACGTTACTATTATTGGTGAATGTGGAAAACTAATGCCTGACAATAATTGGATAAAAAAGTATTCTGTATGTGCTTCCAAAATAAATGTCTATTCTTAAAACTGTCAACTGTAAGTGTACTAATGCAGCATTGTCCCCTAAAAAGGTGACACCAATTATTACATTGTTCGTGTGAAATACACCAAAAATGTAACAATTCTTAGATTGTTCTTGATTCTCTCTTTCTCTCTCTCTCTCTCTCTCTCTCTCTCTCTCTCTCTCTCTCTCTCTCTCCACACACACACACACACACACACACACACACACACACACACACACACACACACACACAGACGAGAGAGAGAGAGAGAGAGAGAGAGAGAGAGAGAGAGAGAGAGAGAGAGAGAGAGAGAGAGAGAGAGAGAGAGAGAGAGAGAGAGATCGTGTAACATTTGTTTGATAATGCTCTGAGAGCGTTGTAATGTTTTCGTTTTCGTTTATTTGTTTTGGGGACGTTTTCATATTTACGCTGTATCAACTACATCGGTCTTGTGAACCAGAAGCATACCTGTAGCTAACCCTTTCGTTCCTGGACTAGACTGGTACTTTTGATCATTCAGCCAATTTCATGCCACGATCCGGGGAGCTTTACACGGAAGGTACTCTAAGAGTCCCTGACAGAAGCAATTTTACATTACTCCTCCTCCGCCTCATTGCCAAGCTTCTCCAAGGAGGTTGTGTTTGCACTCGCTTCTGTTGGGTTTGTATATCTGTATGTAAGAAGATTATTATTTATTCTAGGGACAGCTTGACGGCAGAGAGTCTTCAGAGAAGAAAGGCCATGACTTTAAGACGTCCTTCTGCTGCCAGGCTTGTTTTCCTGGGCTGTCAGTCTTATCTCCCTTGTCCCGGAGCATTATAAGTGTTACGAATGGTGTGATGCTGTGTGATGACTGTCCGACTCTCACTTTCAAAAGTTTGCATGCGTGTAACGATTTTTTCCCTACGCACACCCACACCACACGAACATGGACAGCCAGGCAACACCGAACCATCAAAACATAAACACATATCAATATAAAATCGGCGTAATATCAATACACGCCACCACTATAGAGGGAACTTCAACCGTCACTTTAAAAACTGACACATTGAATATTTCTTTTCTAACACAGATCTCACTGGCACCATCAATAGTGTCCCAAGAGACACAGTCCATACATCTGGCTGCAACAAGCCCAAGTCACAAGTCTTCACACGGCAAGCAGAGCCGCTCACGAATACAGTTCCAAGTCCCACAAGGTACACCCACACTGAAAATCACGTCGGACTATCGACCTGGCGGTCAGCCTCTCCACGTCGTCTTGACGGAGAATCCTCAGGCCCTTTACTACACAGTTCTATTACTGACCTGGTGGTCAGCCTCTCCACGTCGTCTTGACGGAGAATCCTGAGGCCCTTTACTACACAGTTCTACTACTGACCTGGTGGTCAGCCTCTCCACGTCGTCTTGACGGAGAATCCTGAGGCCCTTTACTACACAGTTCTATTACTGACCTGGTGGTCAGCCTCTCCACGTCGTCTTGACGGAGAATCCTGAGGCCCTTTACTACACAGTTCTACTACTGACCTGGTGGTCAGCCTCTCCACGTCGTCTTGACGGAGACCGCGGCTGGTACCTCCACACTCCGTGGTAATCAGTTCCAGGCCGGACTCAAGGGCCTCACCGGTTTTTTTTTTCTCTCGCCTCGTTTTTTTTTTTTTTTTTTTTTTTTTTTTTTTTTTAAATGAAATTTTACATGTTGTTATGTAATTTTATGTTGACGTCACACTTAACATTGACGTAACAGCAGGTAGCTTTGCATTACCCTACCGTTTACTCCTCGGGGATGGGTTTCAGAGGTAGCTTCAACTTCGCTTGGTGAGAGTTGAATGTGATGTCAATGAAATCAAGTGGTACACCGAGCCGTTTCCTTGTGTATTTGTTGATTTAAGCTTCCACGGTACAAACACTGAATGCATCAGCAGAGGCCAGAGGAGGTCCGAAATCAGCATTGATTCCAGACTTTTGACGTAGTATGTACGCGGGAGGCCACACACTCTCTCTGTCTTTTAGATAGATTATACCAAAAGTTAACAATCAACTTGAACAAAATGTCGGTGGAAAGACAGGCTGTGGCGCAAGAACGAATGTGTTAAACATTGGTACGGATCCGTAGTGTGGATCCCTATTATAAACACGATCCTGGATCCATTTAGAAAGATCACGCAAAACACACACACACACACACACACACACACACACACACACACACACACACTCTCTCTCTCTCTCTCTCTCTCTCTCTCTCTCTCCCCCGAATCAATTTCAAGGAAATTTTGTGGAATGATGCAATGTGATCTCAAGACGAACCAGGTAAATGTTGGTGTTGATAAATAGGTGCGGACCTGGCTCAAAGAAGGGAATGAGGATCCGTTTAGCAAGATTACGCTAAACTAATGAACCGGTTTGAACAAAACGTGATAGAAAAAATGAATGTTGTGAAAGGACGAAACTATTCCATTTTGTTGTGGGTTTGTGGTGCGTATGTGGATCAAAAGGCGGATCCAGAATACATTTTATCCTGACAGAAGTCTGGTGTTCGCCTAGAGGCCTCTCTAGTTTGTCATAGGAATGACAGCTTCATTTTTAGGATGGAGGAAATCAACACGGACTTTCATTTCCAACTGGAGGAGTTTGCACCCAGGTCAGAATAATCCGAAAATTCTGAAAAACCTCTAATTCAGAATATCCAGTAATTATCTATTTCACTCTTTTACTGTTTATGATGTCAGTTTGTAGACTGTCCTCGTGTAAATGAAAAATCATAAATGCTGTTAGAAAATTGAAAGGAAATGGTTGAAAAACAAAACAAAACAAAACAAAAACAAAAACAAAAAAAAACAACAACAACAAAAAAACAAATCAATATCAATACCCCACCATTACAAAACAACAACAACAACAACAACAATAACAACAACAAATGTTAAAAGCCATACAAAAAGACTGGAAGAGAAGCGACAGGGTAGAAAATGAAATTAGGTGTTACAAATTCAAAATCAATATGGTCAGCTGAAGGAGAGAAAAGGTTGAAAACCGACGTAAAAGCTAACAAAGAAAGATGCAGAAACAATACATGATGTACGAGAGAAGAGAAGGAGAACACACACAAAAAAAGTTACAGCAGCAGCAGTATACAAGGCAAGAGAACAGATGAGTACACATCTTAAAGCTAGCAAGAAAATTACTTCAACCCGAGTAAAAAGAGCAAATACCAAGAATGAAAATAAGACAGAGTTCCCACAGGTTGGGAAGGTTTGGGAAAAACGGATGGTCCTTTTCCCAGTTGTGAGAGTTTGGGAAAATGGCATTTGGTGTCTGTGGGTTGGAAAGGTTTGGGAAAATTGAACAAGCATCTTCAAAAACTCAAACAAGCATCGTCAAAACCAAAGAGATAGATAGAAAAACAAACAACAAAGGCACAAACAAATGAATTCTAATTTTCCGAAAATCGCCGACATCACGACTGACAGTTTGCTCTACTTATGGAGTGTAACCAGTTGTTGTCAAGAGTTATTGCCAAGAAGATCGCCATTGATCGCCATTTGCGCGCATTCTAGCTTTCTGTTCTTCATAACTCCTGTAGTGCATTTCGTTTGGAGATCGATCTGTGCTTACAAGTGTCAGTGGCTATGCCCGGAAACTGTGCTTTCAACGATGTTTGGCTTGAAAAAGAAGATAAGGAGTGGCTTCAGAAAGATGCTACCAACAAAAGAAAGGCATTTTGCAGTGTATGCATGAGGTCAATTTTCGTCGGTTCCATGAGTGAAGGAGTACTCAAGAGCCACAGCGAAGGTAAGCATTGCATCATTTTTTAAAATTTTTTTTCTCCCCCGCAGACACATGGACTTAGCCGTTCAAACAACAAACTGAAATAAAAATTAAAAAAAAAAAAAAAAACCCACCTGAAAATGGTAATTTTTTTTGGTCACTGCTGCCATGAATGAACCTCTACTAAAAGCCAAGCTGCAGTTCTTCGCCTGCATTGCCCGGGAGGTACAGCCTTCTTGAAGCTGTGTCAGACAGATCGGCCGATGATGCCGTTCTTTGCCTCCGACCTTTACTTGCCCGCCTGATGAAAGACTGATGGCCAGGTTTGTCAAGTCTAAAGCACTTGCTGGATGTAAGACAGTGCTCTCCCTACCAAGCATGGGGTTCGCGGACAAGAAAAATCAGCTGGACACCCCGAAAGTCGATGTCGGCTTTGCTGCTTCCCACGGTCTTTGAGCGAAAACCGGGCTGCTTCAGAAAATGAAAATGTACCTGCCGTTACCATATGTGTATGAGATGTGACATGGTTGGGAAAAACGGTGCTGGGGTTGGGAAAGGTTTGGGGAGAGATTCGGAATTTGTTTCTCCAGGTCTGTATGAACCCTGTAAGAGGCAGAAGAGGCTGGACTGGCATAGAAGAATATGCAAAATAGGAAGAGCCCAAGTGGAAATAATCTTGGGGCTGGAACAGATTTGTGTTTTTTAAGGTGTTTCTGAAACACAAAATTGGTGATGATCTTGTTGAGAGAGCATCAGGTTAAAGCCTTAAAACTGGTGATCTTTCAAAATTACGAAACGAAGTTGTGATAATTTGCATATGCGGTATTACAGGTCCGAAGAATTCATTATCAATTGACTAACGAATTCTCTAAAAAGCCATATAGCAAAATGCAGAACGGCAGTGATTTGCATATTATTCATTCAGACACTTTAACAAGCGCGCGCGCGCGCGCGCACACACACACACACACACACACAGACACGCGCGCGCGCGCACGCACTCACACACGTACGTACGCACGCACGCACGCACGCACACACACACACACACACACACACACACACACACACACACACACACACACACACACACACACACACACACATAAACACACACACACATACACACACTCGCGCGCGCGCGCGCGCGCGCACGAACGCAAGAACGCACACATATACACACGCACACACGCATGCACACACGCACACACATACACACACATACACAAACAATGCTCACACACACAGACACACAGACAGACAGACTCACACACACACACACACACACACACACACACACACACACACACACACACACACACACACACACCCACTGGTAATCTAATAGTCTGCAGAAATCTTATTTCCATTGGGAAAAAAAAAAAAGCTCGATGAAATATTCGAGAATATTCTCAAACACATGGAAGGGGGAAGGGCGAAGAAGTGGTGGGTAATGGCGATGGCTGTGAAAGGGGGTGATAAAGCGATTTGTGAAGAGAGAGAGAGAGAGAGAGAGAGAGAGAGAGAGAGAGAGAGAGAGAGAGAGAGAGAGAGAGAGAGAGAGAGATGGAAGAAAAAAGGGAGATTGACATGGATGGGGATAGGAGTGTCTTGCATCGGCGATGGGTTAGCCCATATAGAATCTGCTCTGCATGAAACTGGCTTGTCTTTCTGGAGCTGAAATCCGACTCAGAACTCGGTGACCTCTGTGTGTGGTTTTTCTGTTGCACGTGCATGTTTGATGAATGGTGCATGTGCAACCGAAACCCTCTAACAGCGGCACTGTCTGCATTCATCATCTTCATTTCCGTTTCCGGTTTTCCCTTCCTGTTGTCCTGTTCTGCACGTGACGTCAGTGTCATAGCCACGTAGAAGATTAAAAAAAAGGCATATATTTTGCTGGATGCCGAATGATGCTAATGTTTTGCTTCAATATGAGGTGATGATATGAGATCTTGGTGTAAAATTTGCGTGATAATAAGGTGAGGATTTCGCTGCTTTAATGGTTGACGACATCTGATTTTGATATATGATTTGCTTGATGATTAGGTGGTGATAACAGCGTTTAATTAGTTGACGACGTCTGTTTTTCATATGATTTGCTTGATGATTAGGTGGTGATAACAGTGCTTAATTGGTTGACGACGTCTGTTTTTCATATGAGGTTGCTTGATGATTGGGTGATAAGTTGTCCGGTTTTGATACAAGGTTGCTTGATATTTGAGTGATAATGTCAAATCTTCACTTGCTGTTGACGCCAGATCTTGTCACGAGAATTGCTTGATGATTAGTTGATTATGTCAGAGCTTCATTGGATGATGATGTCAGATCTTAATTGAGTGATGACGTTAGGTCTTAGTAATTATGTTTTTTTTTGATGATTTGGTAAGATCTTAGTATAAGGATTGCTCGATCATTGATTGCCGATGTCGGATCTTTGTGCAAGATATGCTGGATCCAGTTATTAGGTGATCATTTCAGATCTGGTGGCTTAAGGTTTGCTGGATGAGTAGGTGATTATTAAATTGATGATGATCAGTCTTGATGTAAGGTATACCTGATCCTTTTGTGGTGATATCGGTTTATGGTGCAAGGCCCAGCACAGGAACACGGATTGATGTCACCACGTGGCCAAATAGACAACCAACCATCTATCCGCCAGACCTACCCCTAGAAGTGACGTCAATAAATAGGAGAGAGATCTTGGCACCTCTGCTAAAGGGCGACACCCAAAACAAGCTAAGTCTTAGAACTCCCGGCGGACTGAAGGAATTAAAAGCCTATGAGCAAAAGTAAATCCAAACCCATTCTTGAGGAGGAGAAATAAGGCGTAATCAGCATAAGCCGGTCCAGACTGATTTTCTGTGATGGATCAATAACTTGTGTATTTAACATTGTATATAAAAGTTGAAGTTTGTGTGTGAAAGCGCTTGTGTCAGTTTCTTCGTTGTTCATACACAATTTCATATTTGACGTCATTTCTGACTCTGTCACTCGGAGCACGAACACTTTTAATTGCATAAGCGTAAAGTTGATTACACTTGAGCATTCTTCGTTATTTTTAACAGTTCGTAGATAAGTAATTTCTTCCCATGATTAGTACCGGAAAATTCCTCCTTTCCTCAGTTGTAAGAGAGAGGGTAGCGGTTAATGTTATATAAAAACTACTCTGATCATTGTATCAGTGTAAAAGAGAACACACTGTGAATCCATCCCTAGAGAACCACTTCTCCCAGCTCTTAATCATCACGTCGTCTTTCTGTCGTTTGAAAATGACAGCCGAAGAAAACGCGACTGTTGTTTCAGTGGTTTTCTGTTGCACATGCTGTGTATTCTGATGCGCGTGCGCAACTGAAACCCTCAGAAAGCAGCAGTTTGAAAGCATCGTAAATTGAAGCATTTATCCGTTCAGTTCTGAAATAGTTTAGATAGTGTTACGGTTGCCGTGTATGAGAATTTTAAAGGAATAGTAAAATGTGCAATGGAAATAGTTCTTTTCGAATGCCACATTTCGAGATAACCTTTTCACATTAAGGAGTCACTGCACGTGCATGTTTCAGATTTGTTCTGAGGATCCAGCTTGATACATGCAGGAACGGTGGAAGACAGGAAGAAGACCTGAAGACACGAACTCCACCACAGTTGTAGAAACTTTATTTCTTCGCTTAAGTTCAAACGAACATGCCGCCATAGAAAGTGGCAGTGCATAAGAAGATAAGCTACATATGATACACTGACAGCCATGGAAGTCAACAGAAAACAGAACAATCCACAAGATCTCTGCTATAACAACATGGCAAGCAGTTGACAAGCATGGCACTGTACAGAACAAACGCCAAGAATGTGCCCAAACATCGTTGCAGTCAAGTAATAATGATAGGACTCCACACGTAATAGTCGACAAAAAAATGACCTAAACAACATGGCGACAAAGTCATAATCACGGCATTCGTGGAACAATCCTCAAGAATGTGCCAGAGCAGCCTGGCGACCAAGTAATGATCATTGTATTTCACGGAATAATCCACAATAATGTGACATACAAACACGGTGGCTGGTCGTATTCATGAAAGGAGATTTATAACCAATATATTGCATGGTTCCGAACAATTTACAAGATCTGTGACGCAACAACATGACGGCCACTTGTAATCATCCTGTTCCACGAAACAATCCACTGGACCTGTGCCAAAATATAACAGCGGCCAGTTGTAGTCATCGTATTCCATCAACCAATCCACCAGATCAGCGCAACAACACTATGGCAGCCAAAGACAATCATGGCATTCCGTGGGACAATCCACCAGATCCATGCCTCAACAACGTGGTGGCCAGCTGCAATGATTGCAGTCCATGGAAGAGTAATAGCTACATTCCTTGGAATAGTACACCAGATCTGTGCCAAAACAAAATGGCGGATAGTTGTAATTCTCGCATTCCAGAAACAACCCACCAGGTCTGTGCCATAACAACGTGTGGGAGCCAGTTCCAATAATCATATTCCACGGAACAATCCGCCAGACCTATGCCACAACATGGTGGCCAGTTGTAATGATCGCATTACACAGAACTATCCTCATGATCATAGGCAAGATAACATGGCGGCAGTTGTAGTCACCATAGTCCACGGAACAGTCCACCAGACCTTTGTCACAACAACATGCCGGCCAGTTGCAATCACCGTAGTCCATGGAACAGTCAACCAGACCTTTGTCACAACAACATGCCGGCCAGTTGTAATCACCACAGTCCACGGAACAGTCCACCAGACCTTTGCCACAACAACATGCCGGCCAGTTGTAACCACCACAGTCCACGGAACAGTCCACCAGACCTTTGCCACAACAACATGCCGGCCGTTGTAATCATCCTACTACACGAAACAATACATCGTGTCGTGCCATGACAACATGGTGACCAGTTGTAATCATTACATTTCTCGGAGCAATCCACAATACCTGAGCCACGTCAACATGGCAGTTGGCTGTTATCACACGGGACAATTCACCAAATCTGTGTCACAACAACATGGCGGCCAGTTGTGATCATATTCTACAGGACAATTCAACAGATCTGTGCCACAACAACATGGTCGGCGGTTGTAATCATAACATTCTTCAAAACAATTCATCAGATCTGTGTCACAACAGCACGGCGGACCAGTTGTAATCATATTCTACAGGACAATTCACCAAATCTGTGCCACAACAACATGGCGGCCAGTTGTGATCATATTCTACAGAACAATCCACCAAATCTGTGTCGCAACACCATGGCGGACCAGTTGTTACCATCTCGTATTCCATGGGACCATCACACGATCTCCAACTACACCATGTCGACCAGTTTGTCAAGGCAGAGGGCGTTGCGTTCAGTGGTTTTCTGTTGCACATGCTGGGACATAAATTGGCATGAGCAACTGAAACCCTCGGATTGCGATGCTGTCAATTAGCAGCACCACCATCATCATATCTTGCCGAGGGATATCAGAGAGAGACAACACGACGTTTGAAGTCGGTTATGAACCGAAATTCGTTGTTGACGGAGCGCATATCACATAATAAAACGACACAAACGCTAACTGAACTAAAATCGAATAAAGATCAACTTGTATAATATCTTCAAAAATATACTACTCAGTCACAACAGGGAGAATTGTCAATGGCTGATACACACACAGCAAGGTTATAGGCCAACAGAGTAAGTTTGCTTCTTATAGTTATGATCAAACGGTATTTGCTGAACGTAAGAATATTTTGCTTGAACTGGTTTTACTCCGAGGTCGCGCAAGATAGTGTCACACAATAAAGCGTCACTTGAAAAAGATAATATTGTTTAACCTTTATGCGTGTGCGATCGCGCGCACGCGCACACACACACACACACACACACACACACACACACACACACACACACACACACACACACACACACACACACATGAACTCAGCCCCCCCCCCCCCCCCCCCCCCCCCCCCCCCCCCCCTCCACGCACACACCACGGACGGAGTTTAAAGTTCAAAAGATGTATTCCTTAACCTCATGTTGAAGAATGGATGACAACAACTTTTTGATCAAATGCTAATTGAAAGCAATCAATTGGAGAAATGCTCCACAAAATAAAATAACAGAAAGAGGACAACTCTGCTGATGTACGTATCCAGACAATTCTACCAGATTTGATAAACTTGCCTAATTTTGGCAGCGCAGACTTGTTGGCACTCACAAGATTACATAACGAAAACTTCGACTTTACAGAAAGAAAGAATTCTTATGGGTGAACATTTTCGTTTTTCAGTTTCAGTATCCTTGCGTGCATGTGGACGAGTCTGAATGCTGAATTCAGCCCAGTTGATGTAGATTCAGGCAGACCACTACCTGCAGAAAATGTTCTGTGAACTGATATCATGCTTTGATATCTACACTTTTCTTTATTTTGAAATGTTCTGCTACTCATTCCTTTTCAGACAATCGTTCAGATCACACAAGCACTCTTGAATGTATTTTGGACATTCAAAAATAAAATGGAACTCATCCTCTAGAGCATCCGTATCACAAGACTTGCATATTCCCTTGAAATTCCTCTGTGTGTGCCCAGTTTAAATTAAAATTTAATTCATGACAACAATGCCTGAAACTAACTAACGCCAGTACATAGATATCTGGTGACTAACACATTTTTCAATTCCAAAACATGTCTCAGTTTCCGTCAAATAAATATTTGTTATTTTAATGGGTAACGCGACATTCAGATTCTTTGTTGCTGTTGCTGGAGTGAGCCAATAATACTTTCACAAATAGAGAGAGTTCAAGTTTTAAGTATACTGTATACAGCTGAAGCCATATACAAAATTTTATATATGACGATTGTACGGCGAGAAATAGATAGCTTTTAAGTGTAAATCGTACAAAATCTTACGTGCAAAAATGAATGGACTATTTCACCGACTTTGCGTCAGTCAATAAATCACACCAAAACCCAATTACACTTGAGCTGACTAAAGCAGAAAACATATAAACCCTAGCTCTGCCATATATCAGACGGATCAAAGTACTCTTAAACAGTCGAAACAAATATTTCATGTAACCTGCAACTGTTGGAGAACATGTACATTTTTATTCCCCCATATCTCGCAGCCATAAAGCAAAACAGGAACCACGTATATCTTACAAAGACGCAACATGGCACTGAGAGGATCTTGGTTTCTAGTTGTCTGTCATATCGAAAACACATAGCTTTTTGAGGTCTGTCCCGATTGAACGTTTTGTTTTCAAAGAAATTCCCTGTCTTGCAAAGGTCAATAGCAAGATATCTGAATGTACCTACGACTTTCGACTGCTTAGTACGTTGAGAAATGTACCATGAATTTTTACATTCAGGGAACACCATGAGTTTAGTTGGTAGAACATAAGGTTCCATTGATTACACAGTGTTGAAGGTCGTCCAATGCTTTTTGCAAGCCTTTTCTGGAGCCTGAAATCAAAGCAGTGTCATCTACGTTAAGTAAAATGAACAAACCAACACTGAAATAAAAATCAAACGAACTTGATGAAGTGAACTTGATGTCACATTCAAAGGTATACAATATTATCTGTAATGTACTCTTCCAGACCATCCAAAGGCATACAATATTATCTGTAATGCACTCTTCCAGACCATTCATTGGTATACAATATTATCTGTAATGTACTGTTCCAGACCATTCACAGGTAAACAATATTATCTGTAATGTACTGTTCCAGACCATTCACAGGTATACAATATTATCTGTAATGCACTGTTCCAGACCATTCAATGGTATACAATATTATCTGTATTGTACTGTTCCAGACCATTCACAGGTATACAATATTATCTGTAATGTACTGTTCCAGACCATTTCAAATGTATACAATATTATCTGTAATGTACTGTTCCAGACCATTCACAGGTATACAATATTATCTGTAATGTACTGTTCCAGACCATCCAAGGTATACAATATTATCTGTAATGTACTATTCCAGACCATTCAAAAGTATACAATATTATCTGTAATGTACTGTTCCAGACCATTCAAATGTATACAATATTATCTGTAATATACTGTTCCAGACCACTCAAAGACAAAGACAAATAAAACAGCTGAAAGATTTTTACCTTGTCTCACACCCCTGTAACTGTCGAAAAATCTGATAACTGCCCATTAACAAAAAGACAGGAGTTTATTTTACAATTCAAACCTTTGACGGCGCTAAGAATTTTCCTGAAGCCCCATTCGTTTCACTTATTTAACCCACAGTCGTTCTCTCCACATTAAATCAAAGCTTCCTTTTCGTCGATAACAGCATACTAGCATTTAAAAGAAATCGGATTTATCAAATACTTATTTAAGAACAAATGCACACAATGAACACACACACACACACACACACACACACACACACACACACACACACACACACACACACACACACACCGCACGCATGCACGCACGCACGCTCGCACAGACACACACACACACACACACACACACACACACACACACACACACACGCACGCACGCACGCACGCACGCACGCACGCACGCACGCACGCACGCACGCACGCACGCACACACACACACACACACACACACACAGACAGACAGACAGACAGACAGACAGAGACAGAGACTGAAAGATAGACAGAGAGACATGCAGACAGAGAGACAGACAGACAGAGGGAGAGAGAACGGGTGGTTGGGATACAGGTGGTGAAAGAGGGCCCCAAGCCTATTAGTCTTGCCGCTGATCCAAGCCTGGCACCGCTGTTGGAGTGTGAGCTGATTTGATTTTGGCGTTAAGGGCT
>JADBJO010000416.1:480000-490000 GCA_016801955.1 Conus betulinus | reverse complement strand
TCTTCCAAGGAGGAAATCCAGACCAACCTCCTCCTTTGTTCCAAAATTACATCTCTTCTTAATTTTTATTCCGTGCGTCGCTAACAGAGCATATCAATTCATGCTCAATCATTTATAGCCGTTAGTAACGGCTATTCTGGTACAAATAAAAACATCGAGTACATCCGTGACCCATAATGAACATACCTACAAATTTTCAGAAAGATCGGCCCAGAAATTTGTGTCTGGAGCGAGCAGCAGACACATTTTGACCACGGACGGACAGACAGACAGACAAACAGACACACAGGCAGCATTTCTTCGTTCCCATTGTAAAGTACTCCCTGTTCTATAAGAACTTGGGAGTACGAAAATGGAGTGATGTAGGCACGTGCTACTTGCCATCTCTCTGTCGCCTAAGTCTGGTGAGGTCGGGAGCGTGTCTGCCATCACAGAGCTGCCAAATCTCCAAAATTCTTTTTCTGGAGTTTCCCTATTATGGACATCATTCCCGAAATCCTGAAATTCATATGGATATCCATATTCAAAAGTTTTGTTTGAAAATGTGGGGTCTAGGGGCCATTCTTGAACACAGGTCTGATAGAAGTATTACAGCTGATGTTTTGAGAAAATCAGCATTTTTCTTCTTAAACCCCACATCTATCAGCTGAAGCAGAATGGTATAAAAATGGGTTTATTCAAAACCCAACGTGCCCCTTCTTCAGCCCATTCCACCCCTCCATCCCGTGGTTACAGAATTTTGACTCCAGAAAGTAGGCAGCTATGTAATCACTCCATGGGGTGTTCCTGGACTATGCCTAAAATCACTTTAACATGAATTGAAATACTGTTCCCTATTATTGTTAGTTAGACCTAATCAACCAACAGGTGTCTAGACACAAATTTAGAGATCTGCATCCAGACCAAAAAACAAACAAGCAAACAAACAGCAAAAGCAATAAAACCACACTGGAATGAATCTAGGTGTTCTGGGGAACAACGTGTGCTTCCCTGGTGAGCCACCTTTTAAAGGTTCTGTGAGTCTATACATTCCGTTGTCCCCGTGGTTCTTTCTCATTCACTCTTCAGTACTCTGTCTCCCTCTATCTCTCTATCTCTTCCCCCCCCTCCCACACACCTTCGTGCACTTGTGTGCGCAATTGGGCGGTGTGTGTGTGTGTGTGTGTGTGTGTGTGTGTGTGTGTGTCTGTGTGTGTGTGTGTGTGTGTGTGTGTGTGTGTGTGTGTGTGTGTGTGTGTGTGTGTGTGTGTGCGTGCGTGCGTGTGTGCGTGTGTGTGTGTGTGTGTGTGTGTGTGTGTGTGTGGGCGCGCGCGTACGCGCGTGCGCGTGCGTGCCTGCGTGTGTACCGCTGTGCGTACGTGCCTGTGTGTATGTGTCTGCGTGCGTGTGCATGTGTGTGCATGCCATTTTAAAATCAAGGCACTCAGACGGTGAAAAGAGTTGAACGCTGGATAGGTGGAACGTATTTGACACAGTCTCAGCTCCAGCGCTCTACATCGAGGTATTGTTTTCCATTGTCTGTGTGGAAGCAAGGGCCTCCAGACTTCTCTGCAGTCACTGTGAAACACATTCTTATCGAGTGTTGGGACTTACAGAACAGACCACGGAAGCACTTGACAACAGACGCCATCAAGACTATTCAGCTATGTTCCTCTAGACGTGTTTCTACGGTTTTGTTTAAGAGATCTTTTTGTACTCCCAGTTCTCAAAGAACAGGGAATACTTTAGGATGGGAACGAAGAAATGCTGTCTGTGTGTCCGTGGTCAAAATGTGTTCCACTTGCTCCAGACAAAACTACTGGGCCGATCTTTCTAAGCATTTGTAGGTATGTTCATTATGGGTCAAGGATGATGCCCGATGTTTTAGTTTACCGTTACAGCCGTTGCTAACGGCTGTAGGGCCTGTAACGCTTTTTCTTCTATATGGAATATCTCAGAAAGTACTTGGCCAATCTTTGTGAAAATTAGCAGGTATGTTCATTATGGGCCTCGGATGATGCCCGATGTTTTAGTTTACCCAGTTATAGCCGTAACTAACGGCTGCAACAGCCTGTAACGGTTTTTCTTCTTTATAGAATATATCAAAAAGTACTTGGCCGATCTTTCTGAAAATTTGTAGGTATGTTCATTTTGGGTCACGAATAATGCCTGATGTTTTAGTTTACCGTTACAGCCGTTACTAACGGCTGTACCGGCCTGTAACGCTTTTTTCTTCTTTATAGAATATCTCAGAAAGCACTTCGCTGATCTTTTTGAAAATTTGTAGGCATGTTCATTATGAGTCAAGGATGATGCCCGATGTTTTAGTTTACCGTTATAGCCGTTACTAACGGTTGAAACGGCCTGTAACGCTTTTCCTTCTTTACAGAATATCTCAGAAAGCAAGCACTTCGCTGATCTTTTTGAAAATTTGTAGGCATGTTCATTATGGGTCAAGGATGATGCACGATGTTTTAGTTTACCGTTACAGCCGTTACTAACGGTTGAAAACGGCCTGTAACGCTTTTTCTTCTCCATCGAATATCTCAGAAACTACTTGGCTGATCTTTGTGAAAATTAATAGTTATGTTCATTATGGTTCACGGATGATGCCCGATGTTTTAGTTTACCCCGTTATAGCCGTTACTAACGGCTGTAAAAGCCTGTGACGGTTTTTTTTCTTCTTTATAGAATATCTCAGAAAGCGCTTGGCCGATCTTTCTGAAAATTTGTAGGTATGTTCATTATGGGTCAGGAATAATGCTCGATGTTTTAATTTACCGTTATACTGTTACTAACGGCTGTAACGGCCTGTAACGCTTTTTCTTCTTCACGAAATATCTCAGAAGTACTTGGCCGATCTTTGTGAACATTAGCAGGTATGTTCATTATGGGTCACGAATAATGCCCAGTGTTTTAGTTTACCGTTATAGCCGTTACTAACGGCTTTAACGGCCTGTAACGCTTGTTTCTCCTCATGGAATATCTCAGAAAGTACTTGGCCGATTTTTGTGAACATTAGCAGATATGTTCATTATGGGTCAAGGATGATGCCTGATGTTAAAGTTTACCGTTATAGCCATTATTACTAATGGCTGTAACGGCCTGTAACGGTTTTTTTTCCTTTATGGAATAATTCAGAAAGTACTTGGTTGATCTTTGTGAACATTAGCAGGTATTTTCATTATGGGTTACGGATGATGCCCGATGTTTTAGTTTACCGTTATTCCGTTACTAACGGCTGTAACGGCCTGTAACACTTTTTTCTTCTGTATAGAATACCTCAGAAAGTACTTGGCCGATCTTTTATGAAAATTAGCAAGTATGTTCATTATAGGTTACGGATATGTCCGATGTTTTAGTTTACCGTTATAGCCGTTACCAACGGCTGTAACGGCCTGTAACGGTTTTTCTTCTCTATGGAGTATCTCAGAAAGTACGTGGCCGTTATTCTGAAAATTTGTAGGTATACTCATTATGGGTCACGAATTATGCCCGACGTTTAAGTTTACCGTTATGGCCGTTACTAACGGCTGCAACAGCCTGTGACGGTTTTTCTTCTTTATAGAATATATCAAAAAGTACTTGGCCGATCTTTCTGAAAATTTGTAGGTAAGCTTATGTTCATTATGGGTCACGAATAATGCCTGATGTTTTAGTTTACCGTTATAGCCGTTACTAACGGCTGTACCGGTTTTCTTCTTTGTGGAAAATCTCAGAAAGTTCTTGGCCGATCTTTCTGAAAATTTGTAAGTATGTTCATTATAGGTCACAGACGATGACCGATGTTTACCAGATTAGCCATTACTAACGGTTATTCCAGCCCAGACTGTTGTTCCTCGTTATGGAATATCTTACGCGTATTCAGGATAAACTGGGAGTACGTTTATATGCTTTGCATCTTTTTTTTTTTTTTTTTTTTTTTTGCCATTGGACCTACGGTTTTGAGGAAAACATATCCATTCTGAAGATGTTTTGTGTACATTTGAAAAAAAAAATTGGTCTATTGCAAAGCAAATCAAGTTCTTAAAGGAATAATTTAACATGTTTCAAATGAAGTGTGTGTTGCTATACCTCTCTTCTTCGATTTTTTTTTTATTTGGACATAGTGACAGGTCTGATATGGTTCCCTGCGCTGGGCTGTGAACAACATGAATCTTAATCGCAGCGTCACTGCACACGCCGCAATCCACAGCACTTTACAGCTACCTGAGCTGACTTGTGGGGTGGGGTGGGTTGCCTTAACTCACTCCAATTATTTTACTATTTTTTCATTTACTTTTTTCGCTCAGCGCTGACATGCACGACAGAGCCAAAGGTGGTTGACCTTTTTCTCTTCTTTTTCTTTTTTTCTTTCTTTTTTTTTTTTTTTTTGTTTTGCTACGCTGTCACCATCAGGACATTTAACGCTCGTTTCGTGCTGTTAATGTTCTTGTCAAGATGTATAGGCACGTCACTCTTCGGTCTGTATAGTTCAATTAGAACCGAGCTGCGACAAAATCAACGCACATTCTTGTGGGTCAGAAATCTTCTTCACAGTATGCTCGAAAAAGAATGGTGTGACAACGATTCCAGAATGGAATCTGATAATACTTCTAGCATCACGACCCTGTTCAAATGTTTCCGTTTTGATGTTTTCGTAGCATAGCTGACCACACGATCCCTTACAGGACTGTCAGCACAGAGACAATAAGTCTAGACCGTGTCTGAAATTTGCCTGGCTGGACAAAAGCAACAAACGCAACAGGTCAGTGCACTGATCTATATATGATGTTCCTTCAGAGGGACGCGTTAAGGGTGCACTGAGACCAGCAAACATTTTGCTTGGTACCTCTGCATAATGATAGTTCGGGCCTATTACTTCAGTGGTGACTCTCTGCTGGGACGAATGACATGGATTTTCTCACTGATAACTGTGTTGTTATCAACATGATGATGATGATGATGATGATGATGATGATGATCATGATCATCATCATCATCATCATCATCATCATCATCAGATCATCATCATCATCATCTGCATCATCATCACCATTGTTATCATTATCATTGTTGTTGTTGTTATTATTGCTATTGTGTTGTTGTTGATGTTGCATTGTAGATTAAGGGCAATTTTTTTTTTAGCGGAAAGGTTCTCGTTTGTTCTTTGTGCTTTTTGCCTGCATGCGGGCTCGGTGAATGAGTACCACAAGCAGTCTCATCTTGCAGTTATACGTATGTAACTGAATCATCCTGGAAGTAAAAGTTCCGTTTTCTACTCGTTATTCATTCTTGTTTTTATCGTTATTTCCCATTCTGTCTTGCCGTTGGTGTCACAACTTTGAAACTTGACTAAGCTTTGTTGAAGGTCAGAGTGAGAAAAAAAAATACAGGAAGAAAAGGAAGAGTTGCGTAAAATGAAGTAAAACATACATAAGTGTTTTATACTTCTTGAAAAGAAAAATGAAGAGACTAGAAGATTACCTTACTTGATGGACTGAGCTTGAATTTACACCTCAGGAGATTAGGAATGGATTTTAAATTGTCTCACTGTGCGTCCCGTTTCTGATCTCCACAACCCCCCCCCCCCCCCCCCTTTCTATTCCTACAAGACACGTTCCCAGCACTCTAATCTCCTTCCAGACTTGTAGCTGCACGTGAGCCATGTCTGGCACAAAGAAGCAGGCCCCATCTGGCCTGGCGCCCATCCTGTCAAGGTCTCCTCTGCCATTGTCTGTGGCCTCACCTCTCTGCCTCGCGTTTGGCACTAAAGTTTTTGCCGGGGAGATCAGTCCTGTATAGTATCCCCCTCCCCCTGCCCTCCCTCTTCTCCTTCATTCATCTCTCTGCTCCACGCTTCCCCCATCCCCATCCCCACCCCTCTCTCTTTTTAACGGGGTTTATCTTAGGGTTAATGCCAACACAGTCGACAAAGGCAAAGGTGATCGACTATGGTGTGGTCACAATCATATGATGATGTTCGCGACGCCTTCTCTTTATCTGGCATCTAACATAGTTATCTTCCATCAGTCGTAAGTGTCTGCTAAGCTTATCACTCATGGCTCTGTACCAGAAGGCGAAGAAGGTCATTCTCCTCCTGTAGGCGGAATTTTGCTTTGGTCTTTAGGTGTTTGCCATGTGTTAAGTCTTATTAAGAAGACATGTTTGTAACAACAACAACAAAAAAAAAAAGGTTTCGGGTTCTGTATTAAACAAACGGTACGTTGTTCTTTGCTTGCTTTTTGCGTTTCTTTATATTTGGGCTTGTTTTCAAACACACTGCAATCCGTTTCAGTCTCTTTTGGGCTAGGTTTTGTCATGCAATGCAGACAGAGTGGGGGGAGGGGACGGGCAAGGACATTGCTGTGTGGACAACAGACAGACTACATGTGCCAGATCGGTCTGCTATGTCTGTGTCAACCAAGGGCAGAACGGAATGATCTTTGAAAATCTTTATTGTAATAACAGTGATGAGGATAATAAAGATAGTGATGATGATTATAGTGATATCCCTCTCTCTCTCAGAGAGAGAGAGAGAGAGAGAGAGAGAGAGAGAGAGAGAGACAGAGACACACAGACACACAGACAGACAGACAGACAGACAGACACAGCTATGTCACAAATATGTTTCTGTTCGAGGGGACTGCAAATAAGGTCTCTAAATCATTGCAAATGATTTAAAAAGCAAAACAACATCAGCAGCAGCAGTGACAACAACAACAACAACAACGACAACAACAAAAAACAATAACAATACACAACAATACAAACAAAGGCACAAGAAGCAAACAAAGCAAACATACAGAAAAAAAAAAGAAAAAAAAAAAGGGCGAAACAGTCTGGATGAATTTGGTATGAGAATACCGACTGTTTTTTTTTGAAAAAAAAAAAAATGCTGGCTGGTCACACACCAATTTCATGCACATTTCCATAACATCACCCCTCTGAGTGAAGATCCGTAGGCCGAAATGGGTGACTCTCCTGAGAGTCTCCTCAGACCCTGTGTCTTCTTAGGGACAGAGCCTGGTGCCGCACCTGCCTGGCGGATCTCCTCAAGGCAAGCATCATCTCAGATGACTTCATCCTCAAGAGTCATATTGTATGTTGCTATGTTTCACATGGTTTGTTAGAGTGTAGCGTATAGGTGTGTCAAGTGTGTCTACCTCGCCCTTACCTCCTGGCCCAGTGACGTGGTCTGAGAGCACAAAGTCTGAAATAAGAGTTGACCTTCTCCAAGAGGAACTGCCTTTCCAGAGTGTCGAGCCTCATGTGCGTAACGTAAATTCCCATCCTTTCAAAGAACAGTGATTGATGGTTCCAAATAGGGAGAAGGAATTTAGTACTGTAGCTTGTTGCTGAATTGCATCTTCTGAAAATATTTTCAGAATATATTCCCTGGGACAGCTCTGTTTACATTGGTGAGCTCGCAGCTCAAAATGGCATCTTATTTTCAAAATAAAGACCCCCTTTTCACTCTCGCAGACTTTCTTTCTGCTTAGCAGGTTACGGCTGACCGTAATTTCAAACACCATGAAATCGTTAGGTTTTCCGAACTGTACACCTCTGAAATCTGACGGTTGCAATATTGCTTTTTGGTTTCCCGATTATGTCGGCATTCGAGGCGAAGAGATGGCTGAACAACGTGCTAGGAATCCCACAAACAAATACTTGTGAAGATTCTCTTCTCCTCAAACTCTAAAGTTCAGACATTTTTCAAAGATAACTGTCAAGAGGATTGGAACACGCATTCGATAACAAACTTCAGATCCCACCGAAGCTTAGAAAGTTATTACAATCTGTAACTAAAGACTCCTAAGAAGAAACAATTTTGCGTGAATTACACAGCAGCCACTCTTTTTGCACACACTCACACACTTTAAAAAGTGAGGCTTACGGTACATTCCTTTTGATGTATTATATATGGTAAATCATGTTTTATAGTGTTTGGGGACGTACATGATGTCAAACATAAACGTTTTACAACAGACACTATGAAAACCCTTCCTCTGGATATATTTTTTACGTTCCTAAAAGAGATAAATAACAGTCATCTGATGTAAGATTTTTTTATATATAAAAAAAAAGATTTAGAGCAAAGTTGGCGTGTTTTGAAAACGTGGCTCCCTGAGTTAAAAAAAAAAATTATATAAGCACTTGGCTTCGACGTGACCACAACATTGATAAAGCCACTCGTGGTCGGCTGGACTATAAACATCATGAACTAAACCCACCCTAATCTCTTCCTCAGTCATCAGAGACAGCCATCCCAGCTTAAGTGCCGACATCGCATGTACAGGCCAGGAGCAGGACTAATTTGTCAGAGGCTATTTGAAACGCACGCCATGGGATCATGGTAGAGGTAGGTAGAAACTTGTCCCCGATACTACCACCACCAGCTGTGACAACCTTGAGCACCATCACGCAGAAGGCTCGGAATACCTGGATAAGCGATCAGTCTGAAATTCGCCTTGAGGAAACACAACCTCTAAGATGTTTAGAGTTTTCGCCCCTGTCGGTACATGATTACTGAGACAAGGTCAAAGCTAATCCTTCCCAGACAGTTCTAAAAGAGACACAGGCTTTGCCACAGACGGCTGGGAAGTCTGTTGTAAATCACTTCTCACGTTTCCGATATGTCCCCTGCAGACAGGTGGACTTGAAAGACATTGACCTGTGTCTTTGTGTGGGCATGTGTGTGTTGGACCCCTGGCGGGCAGTGTGAGAAGGACTACGTGCATTTCTTCATCTACACCGTTCCTGTCCCTGTTCTCTACCGTATCCCGCCGCCTCTTTCCGCCCCTGTCCACCCATCCATGTCTTCCTACTGTATCTGTTTTAGGTACCACTGGTGCCGGAGTTCAAACACTTCAAGCAAGTGTAACGTAGGAGACGTGGCCGTTCAAGGTCAGATGGAAGATCTCTGTTTTTTTTTTTTTTATTATGGTTCATCTAAATCAATCAAGACGGTGATGATAATAATATTGCATACTGCTGACACTTTACAGCCTCTGATGATGATGAATACAATGCGCACATACAGCCCCCTCCCCTACAACGCGCACATACACCCCCCCCCCCCTCCCCGCGTGCACACTCACACATACAAACAAGTGCGCGCGCGTGCACGCAAGCAAGCACGCATGCACGCGCGCGCGTACAAACAACACACACACACACGGCACACACACATGCACACACGCACGTGCGCTTGTGCGAACACACACACACACACACACATACACACACGCACGCACGCACGCACACGCACACACACACACACCACACATTCACACGTGCACATACACACACACATATACACGGGTACACACACACACATACACACAAACACACACACACACACACACACACACACACACACACACACACACACACACACACACACACACACACACACACACACATACACACACACGCATGCACGCACACACACACACACACGAACACACACATACACACACGCGTGCACGTACCTACGCACGCACCTACGCACACATACACACACGCGTGCGCGCGCGCGTGCACACACACACACACACACACACACACACACACACACACACACACACACACACACACACACACACACACACTTCACTTCACCTACTCTGTCTGTATTCTACATCTTGCACAGAACGTGTTCTTCAATGAAATGCCTACAGGTGAATTTCGATGATTCTCTTTACCAGTGGCAGGGTAGTTTACCAAGGGTTGTGAATCTCGTAAACACACGAGTGCTGAATCACATGGCCACACATGTATACAATTCCTTCAATTACAGAGCTGCACATGTACAGAGTTTATTTATTCATATAGCCTAGCTAAACAATATAGAATGTGTTGAATCACGTAGCCATTCATGTATAGAATTCGTTGAATCGCAGATCCACAGATGCATAGAATTCATTGAATCACGTAACTACACATGTCTATAATTTGTCCAATCCCTTTGCTGCACATTCATAGAATTCCTTGAATCGCGTGTGCACACATGTACAGCATTCAGGGAATTACGAAACAA
>JADBJO010000416.1:467500-477500 GCA_016801955.1 Conus betulinus | reverse complement strand
TTCTTCTTCTTCTTCTTCTCTTTGCTCTTTTTTTTTGTTCCTGTTATTGTTCTTCTACTGAAGTCATTCATCCTTTCCTTTTTGTGCTTGTGCTTCTTTTCTTCTCTCCCTTCTTCTTCATACCTTCCTCTCATTTTTCTTTTCGCTTCTTTCCTTCTTGTTTTCTTGTTCTTCATTTTCTCGCTCTCCTGTCTACTTGTTTTTCTTATTCTTCTGTTTGTTCGTTTTCTTCACATTCTTGGTGTTGTGCTGTTGTTTTTGTTGTTGCTGTTCTTGTTGTTGGTGTTGTTGTTGTTGTTGTTGTCCTTTCTTTCTTTTCTTCTTATTCTTTGATCTTGTTCCTCTCCTCTTCCTTCTCATTTCTGCTTCTCTGGTCTTCATTGTTCTTCTTTTTTGTTCTTGTTTTTTTTTCATTTTCCTGGTCCCTTTCTTCTTTCTTCTTTCTTCTTCTTCTTCTTCTTCTTCTTCTTCTTCTCTCTCCTCTCCTCCTCCCCTCCTCCTCCTCCTCTTCTTCCTTTTCTTCCCTGTCTCCTCCTCCTCCTCCTCCTCCTCCTCCTCCTCCTCTCCCCTTTTCTGTTTTTCTTCTTCTTCTTTCTTCTTCTTCTTCTTCTCTTCTTCTTCTTCTTCTTCTTCTCCTCCTCCTCCTCCTCCTCCTCCTCCTTCTTTGGCTTTTTTGTTGTGAAATTATGTGATATGGTGTTATTCTATGTTATGTGCGGAATAGTTTATTCGCCTAACCGAATGTTAAATTATTATCTCCTCCCCCCCACAAATTACGTTTTAGTCCCTGAATTTATCAGTCAAATTCAATGATAGTCTCGAATTGCCCATCATATGATTCCTTATCTCATGGAAAATGGGTCATTTACAAAACGGATTAATTTTCAATGTGATATCACGCTGGCATCTCTACACATAAAAGAAAATACATTGGGCGAAATGGGGCGGTCTCTCCGGCAGAATCTTTGTGTCTAGTTTTGTTGAAAAAAAAAACCTCCCTGGATTTAACTCCGTAACATAGACATGTAGTTACACCTTCTTTTTGAGTCATGGACATAGCAAATTCTATAGATCTCTTATCAAATTATCAATTGATGAAATCCCAATTCCTGAAGAGAGAGAGAGAGAGAGAGAGAGAGAGAGAGAGAGAGAGAGAGAGAGAGAGAGAGAGAGAGAGAGATGGTCAATACATCGATTCCAGGACATTTATCATATTGTTTTTTTTCTTTGACGCGTAGTGTGGACGTTTTCGATTGTTCGTTCATTCGTTTGTTTTCCTTTTGTTTGCTGTTTATTTTGGATGTTTGTTGTTGTTGTGTTTGTTTTGCCCACCATGATGATTAATGCCCATGATGATTAATGCCCAAACACCCTTTGGAACTTTGTAGTGGAAAGAATTTTTTTTAACAAAATTTCGGGTAGGTTTTTTAGAAGATTTATTTCAAGGAGTTGTGTGAATGAATTACTTGTGTGTTGATTTTAACGTGGTGACAGCCCTGAAATGGCCCTTTGCAGTCGGCTGGCCTTACCTTACCTTACCTTACCTTTACCTTACCTTACCTTACCTTACCTTGTTGTTGGTGGAGAAAGGAGATGTACCTCTCACCATCCCCCCCCCCCCCCCCTTCTCCCCAGCATCGATCATCACTTCTGCTAGATAACGGGAGGAGAATTTCGTTCTGTTTTTGAAGTCAGAGCTACCTACCGTTTTCTTTTTAACTCTTTTTTTTTTTCCTTTTATCTTAGTCAGCAGACAGTGAGTCGGTGACAGTCTGCCGCGTAAGATGATCATCCGTTATCGTCTGGCAAACAATAGACTGTGATTCGATAGGCCATTCGCCCGCCGTGCCAGTTCTTGTTCTCTTCCTTCTTTGTGTTTTTACACACACACGCGCGCGCGCGCGCACGCACGCACACACACACACACACACACACACACACACACACACACACACACACGGTCGTGAATGTAACCACCACATAAACCCAGTGTTGATTAAGAAAACGTTAAAAAAAAAAAGTGACCTTTCACGGTAGAACTGTGAATATTACCACATAACCAGCGCTGATTAAGAAAATGTAAAAAAAAAAAAAAAAAAAGGTGCCCATTTACAGAAAAGTACAGTAAAAAAAAAAGTGATCTTTCATGGCAGAACTGTGAATATAATCACATACACAGCTTTGATTACGAAAATGTTAAAAAAAAAAAAAAGTGACCAACACAGTAGAACTGTGAATATAACCACGTAACCAGCCTTGATTAAGAAAATGTTAAAAAAAGTGACTATTTACGGTAGAAACTGTGAATATCACCACATAACCAGCGTTGATTAAGAAAAGGTAAACAAAAAAGTGACCTTTCATGGTACAACGGTGGATATTACCTCATGACCAGTGTTGATTAAGAAAACATTAAGTCTTGCCGGTAAGTTTTCTTCCTCTAGAGGGGAATAACTATCTTCTCTTCTTCTGCCTTACCACTGCGTCATTTATACACACTATGCAGCTCGAATGAATATAGATTTATTTTACGAAAAAAAAAAAACGATGCCTCTCACCGCTTCTTCTGTCTCCCTATCTCCTACTCCTACACCTGCCAACCATTTATGTCGGTCTTCTTGCCTGACACCTTACATATTAGCCGAGGTGGGGAAAGGTAGAGATGGAGAAAGAGTGGTTGGAGTGAGAGATAAACTGAGGTACTTGTTGAGAAAAGAGAAAAAAAAAAATCGATAAAAATACCTCATTTCAGTCACATTTCGTGAAATATACCAGCTTACATCAAGAGAGAGTTGACAATATTAACGACACAGTTTAATTTAAATTTGCACATTATCGTCTGTTCATATTTCTGCTCATGTTTTTATTATATATTGTATTCATGTAAATCGATATAAGTAAAAATAATTGCATGTTATTGTTTTGATGCAGATATTTTGGTTCATTCTGCCTTTTATTCGAATGTTATATTTACATTTATGGGTGCAAATGTTTAATCACAAGAAAAACATGAAATTGAAAAAAAGAATTTCCACAGATCATCGTGAACAGTCTTTCTGTTCGTTAAATCCCCTCATATATTGCTCAGTATTTCCTGCTGCTTTTTCACCTAAAAGAGCAAAATTTACGCATATCCATACAAACTCAACATCGTTTCGTTTGTTTCTTGTGGTGTTTGTGTATTGTTTTGTGTTTGTGGAGAAAAAAACCCAACCATCTAGACTGCTCACTGATCCCATTTTGTGCAGACGCAATGTGTGCCAAGTTTTAATCCGATCGACTCAACGGAATCTGTTTCATTCCAATCGATGTCTGCTGCCAGTGGCCCCGCTGATGTCACATGTTTAGGTCTAAAAAGTTTGGTTGTTGACTTAAGCCTACTCCTCCTCTTTCTCGAGCACCAGCTGGTGATGAATGCACGCAAATTGACTGTCTAAAGCCCACATCTTCAGTGTCTAACCGTCCTAAGTCGTTAGATCCAATTAGCAGAGAGAGAGAGAGACAGACAGACACAGAGAGAGAGATGCACACACACATACACACACACGCGCGCGCGCGCGCGCACACACACACGTACACATATATGCACACGCATGCGTACGCGCACACACAAAACTGCTTGCTAAAGCCAAGTGCAAATCAGGCTAATGGCCTCTGAGAACCGAATCATTGGAATCGATCAGACTGGAAGCCGTTAATGGCGAGCATAGCAGGCAGACTCTTCGATCATGGCTAAGAGAGCTGGTCACCCTTTCTGCCAAATCCACCTACCATCGGTGTTACTATAGCCATGGATGCTAAGTTTCAAAACGGTATGGAAGATAAGTTTTCATCCGGGCCTGATGATTGGCCTGTCTGAAAGGTTGCAAAATAAGCTAAAGCGATGGAATTGATTTAGATGGAACCTGGTGGAATGACTGAAAGCAGCCCATGAAAAAAATCAAGTCAAATTTAGTGTGGATTTGTGGACCAGAGCTCGGATCCAGGCTTATGTCGAAGACCTCTGGCAAGAGGAATGGAAGTCGCAGACGGATGAAAAAAACTCGTAACAAAACCGTCCAAAGAGTTTTTACTATGTTCAAGAGGCGGACAGAAAGAAAGAAGCATTCTTCAGCTGTTTGCACACAACCCATTCCTCTTATACTTATTCTTATCTTTGAAATGGTGAAGAAGCCCCGTGATGTATTCCATGCGATGCGCCACTCACAATGAAACATGTTGTTACAGAGTGTTGGGACTTGCATGATGTCAGACAAAAAAACATTTTACTGCAGACTCCACGTAAACCCCATTCAGAGATGTCTCATCTGATTTTTATTTTTTTTTAAGCTTTGAAGGCGATCAACACTTTCCATCTGACCTCAAATTTTTACGGAAGAAAGATGTTAAGGAAATTCCGTTGTTCTGAATGATTTGTGTGTATGTATGTTCATTTAAATCTGACTTGAGAGTTGACTTTAATGGGGCGACAGCCATGGTATGGCCTTTTGCGGTCGGCTGGGCTATTAGCGACGTAATATCTATCTATCTATCTATCTATCTATCTATCTATCTATTTGTCTATCTGTCCATCTATCTATCTATCTATCTATCTATCTATCTATCTATCTATATCTATCTATCTCTGACTGTGTGTCTGTCTGTCTGTCTGTCTATCTATCTGTCTATCTTCTGTGATCCGTTGACCAAGAGTATGCAAAACAACTCAACTGCTTTGAAGAAGCTCAGTGTGATGATGGGGTGGGGCAAGGACAAACACTTCTGGATTTTGACATAGATCAGTGGCACGGATCTAGATCCAAGGAAGTATGCAGGATTCGTTTGACCCTTGGTGGAGGTCTCAGGCCACCCAAGTGCGCTTCCAGGTGCTAATTCATGTATTACTCGAGCTTTTGTTCAGCTTCTGAAACTTGCTGGGGTATGATAGTTTGCGTCATTTCCCCCCCATTATTCTCCGTTCAGAATAAGCTCTCAGCTGTTAGCGTGTTGAGGTTCGAATGACTATACTGTGCAGCATCTTCCCTAGGGTCCCAAGATGGTTACTTTAGCATGCTGGACAGAAACGACAAAACTGGATTTCATTTATTAGTCTCGAGTTTGGCTTTTGAAGATCTTGTAAGATAACAGACTTCTCCTTTCAAGGTCAGTCCCTGACGTTCCCCTGGCGGTCGGCTCGACAATTAACCACATGGATCGGGTTTGGCAATAAACAACAAATCTTTAAGAACGTTTTCAACCTTGAAGTTTATTGGTAAATCGTGCTTTTTTTAAAAATATACTCTTTAGTAGTCACAGTCTTCTTCGTCGACTTTGAAGGTATATTGGGGGCTAGGGACAGACACTGCTTTGAATGGAGTCAGGTCTGGAAATGATATTGGCAGCATAATAGACAGACCAAGCTCAGCAGGGTAGAAGTGCAAAAGCTTTGCAGGATAAACCTTACTTAGGTCCGGGTAATGGAGGGTAAATCTCGACATGAAGAGGGTCGAACCATGACAGGGTAAAGGTCAACAGGGAAGACGACAGAACAGTAGGGTGAGCATAGGCAGAACAAGACTTCGACCCCATTTCGAGATTCGCTGTGAGCTGTACTGTGAGCTTGCGCGTGGTGGGCGGCCTTTGAACTTGAGTGAGGGGTGGACACATCAAAGAGAGTTACGATAGCGAGCGGTGAGAAGCTGCGCGATGAGAAGGATGACGTCAATTACTGTAGAGGCGGACACACCAAGAGCGATAGCTACGCAGGTGGTATTAGCGATGAACAGTGATGAAATATGGGAAACATTACCGTCACTCACCACTAGCACACACTACCCACAGAGTTCTCGCTCCTGGTGTTGCTGCCTCTACACCAACTCGCGTCACCCTTTTTTCGTAACGCCGCTGTGGTACAGCTTAGAGTGCAGCTTCGTGCTCACAGCTTAAAAAAAAAGCAAACATTATCAACAGAGTAATGGGGCAAAGTTCAACAAGGTAGAGGGGCGAAGTTTGGCAGTGTAAAGACTGGCCGGGTACAGGGTGTCCAGTTCAACAGCGTACAGTTTGGGCGGAATGAATGGGCAATCTCAGCAGGATACTGAGCGCAGCTTGGCAGGGTAAATATCAGCAGGATAAATGGACGAAGGTCGGAAGGGTAAAGGTGAGAAGCTCAGCATGGTAAAGAATAGGAAAAGACGAAACTCAGCGGTACGCGTGGGTGAAGCTCGCTTGGGATAATATTTACTTGGTTAAATGGGCGAAGCTCAAAGGGGTAAAGATCGGCAGGGTAATGCGGAGAAGCTCGGCAGGGTAAAGACTGAACAGGATGGTACAGCAAAGCTTGACTGGGTAGCGGGGCAAAGCTCGACAGAGTGGTTGGACAAAACTTGACAGGGTATGGGGCAAAGCTTGACAGGGTATGGGGCAAAGCTTGACAGGTTACGGGGCAAAGCTTGACAGGGTATGGGGCAAAGCTTGACAGGGTATGGGGCAAAGCTTGACAGGGTATGGGGCAAAGCTTGACAGGTTACGGGGCAAAGCTTGACAGGGTATGGGGCAAGGCTTGACAGGGTATGGGGCAAAGCTTGACAGGGTATGGGGCAAAGCTTGACAGGGGGTATGGGGCAAAGCTTAGCTTGACAGGGTATGGGGCAAAGCTTAGCTTGACAGGGTATGGGGCAAAGCTTAGCTTGACAGGGTATGGGGCAAAGCTTAGCTTGACAGGGTATGGGGCAAAGCTTGACAGGGTATGGGGCAAAGCTTGACAGGGTATGGGGCAAAGCTTGACAGGGTATGGGGCAAAGCTTGACAGAGCAGCGGGGCAAAACTTGACAGGGCAGCGGGCGGGGCAAAGCTTGACAGGGTATGGAGCAAAACTTGACAGGGTATGGGGCAAAGCTTGACAGGGTATTGGGCAAAACTGACAGGGTATGGGGCAAAGCTTGACAGGGTATGGGGCAAAGCTTGACAGGGTATGGGGCAAAGCTTGACAGGGCAGTGGGGCAAAGTTTGACAGGTATGGGACAAAGCTTGACAGGGTATTGGGCAAAACTTGACAGGGTATTGGGCAAAGCTTGACAGGGTATGGAGCAAAAAACTGACAGGATATGGGGCAAAGCTTGACAGGGCAGCGCGGGGCAAAGCTTGACAGGGTATGGGGCAAAGCTTGACAGGGTATGGGGCAAAACTTGACAGGGTATGGGGCAAAGCTTGACAGGGTATGGGGCAAAGCTTGACAGGGTATGGGGAAAAACTTGACAGGGTATGGGGCAAAGCTTGACAGGGTATGGGGCAAAGCTTGACAGGGTATGGGGCAAAGCTTGACAGGGTAGTGGGATAAAGCTTGTCAGGGCAATGGGGCAAAAGCTTGTCAGGGCAATGGGGCGAAGCTTGACAGAGCAGATGGCCAAAGCTTAGAGGTAAATGGAGAAAAAGTTTGACAGGGTAATGGGGCAAAACTTAAGAGAGTAATGGAGTAAAGAGGAGTAAAATTTGACAGGGTAGATGGGCAAAGTTTAACAGTGTAGAAGAACAAAGATTAACAGGGTAAAAGAGTAATGTTTGAAAGGTAAAGGGGAAAAACTTGACAGGGTAATAGGGCAAAGCTTGACAGGATAATGGGGCGAAGCTTGACAGGGTATTGGGGCAAATCCTGACAGGGCAATGGGGTAAATCCTGACAGGGTAATGGGGCAAAGCTTGATAGGTAAATGGGGAAAAGTTTGACAGGATAATTGGGTAAAGCTTAAGAGAGTAATGGGGCAAAGCTTGACAGGTAAATGGGGTAAAGCGTGACAGGGCAATGGGGAAAAGCTGGGGCAAAGCTTGACAGGGTAATGGGACAAAGCTTCACAGGGTAACGAGGCAAACCTTGACAGGGTCATGGGGCAAAGCTTCACAGGGTAATGGAGCAAAACTTGACAGGTAATGGGCAAACTTGACACGGTTATGGGGCAAAGCTGGGGTAAAGCTTGACAGGGCAATGGGACAACGCTTGACAGGGTAAAAGGGCAAAAGTTGACAGGGTAATGGAGCAAAACTTGACAGGGAAAGGGTCAAAACTTGACAGGATAGTGGGGCAAAGCTTGGCAGGGTAATGGAGCAAAGCTTGACGGGGTAGTAGGCAAAGCTCGACAGGGTAATGGGAGAAAGCTTGACAGGGTAATGGGGCAAAGCTTGACAGGGTAATGGGGCAAAACTTGGCAGGGTAATGGGGCAAAGCTTGACGGGGTATTAGGCAAAGCTCGACAGGGTGAAGGGGCAAAGCTTGACAGGGTAATGGGGAAAAGCTTGACAGGGTAATGGGGCAAAGCTTGACAGGATAATGGGGCAAAGCTTGACAGGGTGATGGGGCAAAGCTTGACAGGGTAATGGGGCAAAGCTTGACAGGGTGGTGCGGCAAAGCTTGACAGGGTGGCGGTAAAGACAGGGAAATGATTCATAGCTTGATAGGGTTGTCAGGAATGGTCAGTAAACCTACAGCTCGATAGGGCAGACAGCGAAGTACAGCCGAGGAAGTTGTGTGTTGTGGTAAGGAAGTTGAACTCGATATACACAATTGCGGTATCATAATGAGCGCGCAACTTTAGCACTGAATAAAGTGTATGGTGTGCACATGGTCTATAAAAACACATTTATCTCTGAATGGCTGACTGCTCATAATGTTCGTCTGATCTGTCAAACTGCCTTTGAAGGAAATGTGCAGTCGTTTTCTTTTCAGTGTCAAAGTTCTATGGGTGGATGATTATTAATAACATACTGCCAGTCCTCAACCAGCTGGAATTATAGTCAAGCATCAACAATACATGATCCTACGTCATGTTGCTGGATGAGATCAGTCTTTTCTCAGGGCATGGCAGGAAGAAAATCGTGTTGCTTCGTAGGCAATGTTGCTAGCTAGATGGACCTGGTGGTGTAAATTCCACCGACCGTTGAACAAACACAATGTGATTGGTTTTCTGCTTTGGGAACAAACCGTTCTTCACGATCTTACTTCCCCATCCCCTCCTCCTCACTGTTTTACTTGATAGCGGTGATCATATTTCTTTTTTGTCATCGAGGTTTGTTTGCACAGGAACTTCATGGCCCATATGGGTGTTGAAGTTTGTGGAAGCTCCCCAACAGGTGTAAAGAGTGTCTGCTTCAGCTGCAGACCGAGTTTCTGTGTTCATTAGTTCGGATGCACTGGACAATCTTGGGGGAGGTTTCCGGCAGTCATTGGGAGGTGTGTAGCTTCTTCTTCTTCCGGTATAGAGCCGGGCCGATTAGGCGTAAAGGCTCTGCGTTGTGGCGTTGTCGCTTTGCTGTGTCTCAGGCTTAGTTGGCTTGATGACTGATTTTTAAAACTATGTACATGGGTTTGATGGGAGGGTTCAGGGAGAGACTGGGGGTGGCTGCAGGTAGTGGGGACTGCAGCTCAGGCGGCTCCTGAACGCTTCCAGTGTATGTGCTGATGTGGTGGTGGTTGGTAATTGGTTCCACTACCCGATGGTGCGGGGAAAGAAGGAGTGGTACAGAACTGGATGGGTTACCCGCTCCTTGTTGATTTTCTGTGTGCCTCTAGTCCGTTTATCTGAAGGACAGAGTCATGCCGTACAGTCATGGATGTGGAAGTTAGTGAACGTTGGACCGATGATAATGTCTGAGTCTTGAGGGTTCCATTTCTAGCTTTATTACGATTATTTGGTCTTTCCGGGAGAGGGGAGCATACAGCAAGTGAGGTCAGACGGTCCTTCTTACAAGAACGTTCACGAAAGGAGATTAACAAAAATTCACGAGGAGATTTGCAAAATTCTACGAATGACGTTTCCTGACATGCATATCACTATTGAAACACACACACACACACACACACACACACACACACACACACACACACACACACACACACATAGATGAAAGACAAAGACAAATCTGAAACGGTCTAGCATCTAATTCAGCTTCTTTCGGATTAAACTCACTTCGTTTGTGATGTAAACAAGATAAATGTGGTCTTTGAGGACTGGAGGTAAATAATGAAATCT
>JADBJO010000416.1:457500-462500 GCA_016801955.1 Conus betulinus | reverse complement strand
TTGCTGTCATTGGCTGCGGCGTCGTGAGCCTTGTGACGCTTATCGGTCATCTGGGCGCTGCGGGTTGGAGAGAAGAGAAACGTCGGTGGCTAAGCAGTAGGCCTATACATTATATGCCTGTATGTGTGGTGTCTTGTCCCTGTACAGAGAGTATTGTGATGTGTATTGTTTAATCCACCACCACCACCACCACCACCACACCACCACCACCACCATCATCATCATCATCATCATCATCATCATCACAAACATTCTTTTGATTCCATTATAATTTTGTTTCCTTATTTACTCTTTTGTTTTATTTCTTGGGAAGAAAAGCTGGAGAGTGGGGGAATGGTGGTTGGTGTCCAAAGAACATCTAACAACACAGTCACAAAATATAAGGGCCCTTAGACATCTATAAACGGAGCCCATTGCACTATACCATCCACAGTGCCGTAACGTTTGCGACAGTCTGTCTGTGCGTGTGTCTGGCTGTCGGTCGGTCTCTCTCTCTCTCTCTCTCTGTCTCTGTCTCTCTCTCTCTCTCTCTCTCTCTCTCTCTCTCTCATAGAAATTGGATTTAATCTCTTTTTTTTATTGCATAGGGAGGGAATTCATAAATGGAGAGATGTTGTGACTCAAACAGAATGAATAATTTTATGTCTACTTACAGAAGAGAAATTCAGAGTTTTTTTTTGTTGTTGTTGTTGTTGTTTTTTTTACTCTTATACAGTAGCTTTGTTCAATGCTATCTAGACAATAGGAATCACGTACACTACGAACAGGTTTACAACAGTTTTTGCTAATCTTATCAAAATGGATTATACTGGATTTATTCCAGGAAATATATATGAGACAGCTTAAGAAGTTTATGTGACTTAACGCAATATTTGAAAACAAAACTCCCTTCTTAGTTTGAGAGTTTTCCGTCAATTCTGAAAAAGGGCTTTCGACTTAATAACATAGACAGGATAAACTAAAAAAAAAATGTGTGCTGAAAAGTTTAGGATTTGGAAAAGACTTGTGTGCCACGTCTTTAAGAATTTTAGCTCCAGTTAATGGGAAACTTTCTAAAGTTAAAATACTACCTGAATTCCGTCATAGCGACACCCCTCCCCCATTTCGCCCATGTATTTGTTCTGAGTGCGGAGATGCCGGCATGATACCACATTTAAATAAGACAATTTGTGCATGCTTCATCTTTCACGTTAAAAGATGATAAAAAAATATCATACAATGTAACAGTTCCATAGTAAAACTGAAACTGAAAAAAAAAAAATCAGAGACGACAACGTAATTTGGGGAAACATTAACCTTAGATCAGGCGAACTAAAAACCTCAAACAAAAAACAAATTCCACAAAATTCAAAGTCTCACGTAATTGTCATAAAAGAACGCGTGTACTGTAAGTTCACTTGCCAAAATCTCATAGAGGCTGTTTAAAAGTAGAACAGGTTGTAAACTTATGGTGATTGAAAGATAGAAATCACCACTTTTCGTCTCAAAAGGTCGTAACTGCTTTAGCAACAACCTAGATACGGCAGGTTGAAATTGTCTTTCTCTAAAGGATCATTTCTTTACAACCTTTTATTTAAGTTTTCAAAAGACCGTCAAAGGTAGAAGTTAAGTTGCCGAAGTGGCAGACCTTTTTAAAGATCTGATCGACACGGATACGTACATTTGTAGGCAGAATTGTCTAAGTAGATTCTTTCACGTTTTTTCAAAAATTATTTACTTATAGATGTTTTACCAAATTCCCTACGCAGAGAAATAAAACAGTTGAAAATGTTACTACTTATTATGGGATAGAAAATCAGACAAAATCAAAAGGACAATGTCGACACGGATACGCACATTTGTAGGCAGAATTGTCTTAGTAGATTCTTTCACGTTTTCAAAAATTTGTTTACATATAGATATCATTTTACCAAATTCCCTAGGCAGAGAAATAAAACAGTTGAAAATGTTACAACTTATTATGGGATAGAAAATCAGACAAAATCAAAAGGACAGCGAGCAGTATGTATCAGTAAAGATCGAAGCTTTGCTGCAACAAATATAGGTAACTACACATACAAGTTAAAGAATTACGCGATTAAGGAAGAATATCAAAAATAAAAGAAGATATGGAACGCAGTGTGTCGATAAATAAACTCAGGAGGTATTTATAGTGCGAAAAAATCTTACTGAATAAATGTAACATTTCTTGAAAAAAATTCCGTCACGTCATTGTATACTTTACTGAGCAAATGACAATGCAAACAAACAAACAAACAAACAAACAAAACCCCAACAACAACAAAACGCAAACAACCAAAAAGCAAACAATCCAAACAATTTTTACAATGGCAAATTCAAAACAACAATTCAACGTTCACGTTACAGAAACTGGTTAAAGATAACACGTATGTTAATAAGTAAAAAATGTTAATGAAAACGGGTGTCTTTTAAGATATGATAGCAATTCAAGTATGGGATTAAGGGTAATTAACCGGGTCACGTGAGATGCACGTGGCGTTTTATTTGAGAAGTCATTCCATGAAGATAGAAACACACAGAATGTCGTCAAATAACACAGATATTGAAGATCGTCTTAAGTATAAGAAAAATCATCAACGGTTTATTGCAATTTTAAGATATTGAAGGTCATAGTCAGTGTAAGAATGAAAATCATCAATGGTTTATTGCCATTTATATTGAATATAAGCTTTTTGACTGAATTTGAGAATAAATTAGGTGTCGTGATACGCTGCGGCTGTGAAACAAATAATGAATGAAATATGAAAAAAAAAGAAATGAACAAAATGAAGATATGTATCAATGTTTTGATAGCACTAGTATGCTTATATGCTTAAAAACAAAAAACAAAGGGAGAATCATATATGGTGTGTGTGTGTGTGTGTGTGTGTGTGTGTGTGTGTGTGTGTGTGTGTGTGTGTGCGCGCGCGCGCGCGCGTGTGTGTGTGTGTGTATCATTCACTTCATATTTTGAGATTTTGAAAACGCCATGAAACAGAAATGTGATTAAAGTTCAGAGCCTAGCTTGCAAAAAAAGTTGATTTCGTATGGGCATAATTAAAACACAAACACAGGCGAATGTCTTGAACAGATCAATTTGAATTTTAAGTGTTCGATTTATAAACGCGGGACTGATTAAAATCAAACCACGTGTACAAAAAGAAATGTTTTGTTCGTGAAATATGCATTTCCTTTGACAGAAAATGGCTTCCATATAATATCCTTATTGAGTCAATATCACGATTCACGTCCGAATTTTCTTCTTTTTGTGTACACATTTAAATGCATTGAATAGAATCCTTGTGCATTTTGTGAACAATAAATGCATGGTATGATTATTTCACATGCAGAACATACTAACTAGGGACAATAAATTGCTTTTATAGTGCTCAAATCGTTACTTGAAAAACAAAATCAAACGCACAAAAAAAAAACAACAACTTTTCACACTGGTGTCATGTTAAACTTCACTTCCGATGAAGGAACACATGTACCTAAATACGGTCACAAAGGAGAAGAAGAAGCAGAAGGAGGATAAGAAAAAGACGTTGATGAAGAAGAGCGCGAGGTAGAAGACGAGAAAGGGGAAGAACAGGGACAGGGACAAGAAACAAGAGCAAGATCACGAAGAGGACAAGAAGAAAGGAAGGAGGAGGAAAAGAAGAAAGGAGGAGGACGACGACGATGAGGAGGAGGAGGGGAGAAAAGGAATTGCATTCCAGTCCATTCATGGTGCTGATTGTCCAGCTCACCTTAAAGGGCATATCGGGAATGTCCTCTAGTCACAGTCAGCTCTCTACGTATATGTATTTTTAAGCATACCCACAGAGCCCACAAAATTCTTTTTTTTCTCTTTTTCTAAAAGAACGCTACAGTTGCTTTATAATCTTTCTTCCAGAAAAACTTACATCTCAGGACTTAACTTGCAAAATTTCATATCAGGTAGTACGACTCTGAACAACACTTTCACAGAGTCTGCTGTTAAATGTTTTGTCTGACTTCATGTAAATCCCAACACTTTGTAAGAACATGTTTTCATAGTGAGTGGCACATTCCATTGAATGCACCACGGAGCTTCCTCATATTTATGAAGATGGTAGTGCGTATAAAAGGAGTCGACCTGGTCTGTGTGCGGTTGGTACAAATCTGTTCTTCTTTATCGCCATCAGTGGTTGATGGTAAAAAACTCTGTAAGGTTTGGATGGGATTTGGAAGAGTTGGTACCTATCTGCGTGTTCCAGTCCTTTCGGAAGAAGTCGTTAATATAAGCCTGAGAAGAACAAGTAGAACGATTAGAAAAAAAAAATGAGAAGAAAGAGAAGAAGAAGAGAAGAAGAAGAAGAAGAACCTGTGGCGCTTTATTTGAGAAATAAACAGTAAACAAGTGGGGTAGTTTTTGCTCCCATAAGTTTTTGCTCCCCACTTGTTTACTCTTCATTGTTTACTGTTCCCTGCCTCATTTCATTTCCAGTTTTATTTGAGAAGTCATTCAATGGAGCTAGAAACACAGAATGCAGTCAAATAACACAGATGTTGAAGATCATCTTAAGTCTAAGGAAAAGGCTTGTGTGCCACGTCTTTCAGAATTTTAGCTCCAGTGAATGGGAAACTTCCTAAAGTGAAAATACAGCCTGAATTCCGCCATACCGTTCAGTGGGTGGGGTAAGCTGTGATAAGAGCAGTTAAAGGGCGTTCTGAGGGAGGGGCCACTTAACAGTAAGTACTGTGAACGTCAGTAGGGGGAGGTAAGTCAGTCACGTCATTATCGGCGACGCTATCGCAGATTGATACAACCACGAGTAAACGACGTCGTAGGTAGGAAAGCAGCAGCGTGTTGAAATTGCATTCAGCTAAACTTTAGTCCTTCTTAGCTGTTGCATACATGCAGCACGTGCACTGAGAAGCGCGCGCACACGTGTGTGTGTGTGTGTGTGTGTGTGTGTGTGTGTGTGTGTGTGTGTGTGTGTGTGTGTGTGTGTTTGTGTGTGTGTGTGTGTGTG
>JADBJO010000416.1:427500-442500 GCA_016801955.1 Conus betulinus | reverse complement strand
TCTCTGTCTGTCTGTCCGTCTTACTGTCTGTCTGTTTTTGCTTTTATGACTGTCTTTTATATGAGACCGTAAGATCACTCATAAGGGTCGGGCGAATCCTGATGAGGTTTTAGATGGTTTGTAAGATCAAAGTTCCCAAACGTTTATGCTTGTTTTTAAGTCTCTCGATCCAGTCGTATGTAAATAAGCAGATAACATTAAAAAAAAAAAAAGAGAGAGAGAGACAACGGAGGAGGGAGGGAGGGTGGGGTGGGGGTGGGGGGATATCCGAATATCCCAAAGGGAAGACGATTTCATTTGTGAGTTTAAGAGGGCATAGGCTGCTTTCCATTTTTCTTCTTCATTTTTTTTCGACTTTTTAGCAGAGGGGGTGGATTAGAGGGGGTATACATGCACTTCTTTTTAAACACTATAACCCCAGAATGGACCCGGGAGAACACACTAATATGTGGTCACACACACACACACACACACACACACACACACACACACACACACACACACACACACACACACACACACACACTGTGTGTGTGCGCCTGAACACGCACGTGTATGTGTTTGCTTATGCACCAACATGTATTTCCTATGAGTTAAATTGAATCCTCATGTGTGAGACGTGCTAGGAGCAGAGGGATGGGGGTAGGTGAGTAGGGATTGAGGCCTAGAATGGGAAGAACGGAGATGGGGGAAACACACACCCACCCACCCACACACACACACACACACACACACACACACACACACACACACACACACACACACACACACACACACACACACACACACACACACAGATGCAAAAAGGTCAATAGCGGTAAGTACACCTTGGCATAATCTTGCTAGCAACAATGTAAATGTTAGAACTGCCATTCCGCGCAGGCTATGCTGATACGGATTCCGTTTCCGTCAGCCGTTATCACAGACAGAACCTCGCCAGTTGGACAAGAGTAACATGGCGACGTTCCCACCACTGGCGCAATCGCGTCGGAAAGCTTGCCGATGCTGATTTGGGCGAAGAATTCGTATTTCCTATGGGGAGTGGGGGGGAGGCATCTTATCTTTCAGACGGCCATTGTCTGCCCATGGTTTCCTTTCCTGGCTGCAGTATATAATTTCAATAGTAAGCTATTGTGATATTTCTTCTGTTTGAAAATCTCAGTATGTTCCTTAAATCAGATTAACTGTGTTGTGAAACAATAAAAGAACTAGGTAATTCAGACATAGCTAAATTATGTTCGTGACACTGGTGTGTGCCACAATGATTGCAGGAAAATTGCTGCGTAGGGGAATGTTCGTTTTGCTGTTTATCTCTCTGACAGCCTATCATTCTTATGATTTTTTTTCTTTTCTACTCGTAAATTTCTACGTAAGCGAGACAGGCATTCTGCAATATTGGAGACCAGATGGAGAAGGGTTTTTTTTTTTTTTTTTTTACTTGTAATTGAATTAAATAGGAGATGAATTTCAAAGCACGCTTAATTGTATTTTTCTAGTTGTTGAAGACTAGTAAAACATGATGCCTTACGTGTTCTGTTGCTTGTTAACAGAGAGACTAGTCGTCATTTATTTATTTATTTATCTATTTTTTATGTTTTATTTATTTTGTAGAAGAAAATGTACTACAGGGGCTTCTGCAAAATTTCTACTTGTTCGTGTGCATCAGCTTAAATGTGCACCCCTCCTCCCTTCTTCCTAGCCCTTTGCTTGGTGCTGAAGGCTTGGGAAAAAATGTTACCATCAAAATGTCGAGTTCTTCACCTTCAAACCAGCATCCTTAATCTAAATGTTAGGGCCGTTCTGGCTTTCAACTTACCAGTCTGATTCTCTCTTTGAAAAAATAATTTTTCTTGGCTTAACTGACGATAGGTGACAAATTTAGCAAATCAGCTTTTTGATACAAGGCATTATCATTCGAGGACATTGTGAGGAACAGCCTCCACTGGCGCAAGAACAAACCAAGGGCGGCGAGGCAGGATGCCAAAGAGCGCTGGAGAGCCATAGTTCATCATCAAACCTCTGCCAGCTTTGAGGAGGTACGGCACACAGCATCAACGACTTACCACTGTGAGGGAAGAGTGCCACAGCACAACGCCGACAGTGATCACAACGATCGACTTCTATTGCCCCAACTGCTCCAGATTCGGCGCCTACAGACTGATGTTACAGAACGGCTTCCAAGAAATGCGGAAACCAAAAAAAAATCTTCAGACCCTTCGACAACCAGAAGTAATAGTCCTTGATATGAGACAAGGTATTCTCAGTAAATTCACCCCCGACGATCACATCCAGTCCACCTTGGAAATGAAGAGGCCGAGACACTGGTAAATGATGACAATTGTCTGCTACAAGAGAAGCCAGAAAGTCACCTCTGAACACTCCGAGAAATCAGCAAAGAATAATTGGATGGGTACGGAGATTTAAATGCCAGCCGGTCGTCCTACGTTACTATGTTTGCAGCATGGGAGAAAAAGAGTGCCTGAAGATGGTTACAAATGAGATCCTTGGTTACTTTTGTTCTTAAAGACAACATTTGGACAGTTGTGTCGAAGAGCAAGTGGAAGTTTAATGGAAACACGTTGATTAGAAACTTGATGTTCGCTACTTCGTCTTTATTTTTCATTTCAGCTTCATTTATTTACAAATATAAAGGCATAGACAGATAGATAGATAGATAGATAGATAGATAGATAGAGAGAGAGAGAGAGAGAGAGAGAGAGAGATAGATAGATAGATAGATAGATAGATAGATAGATAGATAGATAGATAGATAGATAGACAGATAGATAGATAGGCAGACACATACATACATACATACATACATACATACACATACATACATACATACATACACATACATACATACATACATACACACACATACATACATACATACATACATACATACATACACACACACACATACATAGATAGACCAGGTTTGGTGATTCGTTGAATTCTGTAAACTTCCCTGCGATTGGTTAGAAGAGCCGCGGAGTTCATCTGCCGTACGTTTTCCTCTCCCGGAAAGGGCAGGTGATGGTCATGAAACCGGAAACAGAACGCTTCACTCTCCACCCCCACCACACAGCAGCAGCGGGGGCGACGTTCACCATTTTCCGCATCGGCAACTCTGCTTCATGCCCCTGCTGCCACCGCTCCTCTGCCCCCCGCCCCCCCCCCCCCCCCCCCCCCCCCCCCCCCGCCCCTCCCCTCAACCCCAATGAAATCAACCCAAACCTATCAGCTGAACCCATGTCTGCAGCTGAAGCAGAAGCGCTATGGATCTGTGGAGAAGCTTCCGCAGACTTCTACGTTAATCCAGGCCACTGCGTTCCTGTTCGAGCAAGCGATGACGAAGATGGAACCCAGTCAACCACAGACTAAGCAAGATAGAGGATTAGACAGCGAGAGACCCTGTTCGTTCCCCGAACGAAGAAAACTAATCACGTGCCTTTCGTTTAAAGCCAGTCTCGGCAAGACCCGTATTTGATGAACGTCCAGCGAAGGATGTAAGATCGTATTAAGTTGCTGTTGGTCTGTACTTCTTGCGGGCTGGGAATATTCACAGGGTGTGAAAAATAACCAGTCACATTGAAAAAAAAACAAGCAAACAGCATATTTCCTTCTAGATGAATTGCAGATATTGATTGAATGATCAGCGAGACAATCAGCCATATTAATACCATGACCAAACCGACAAAATAATGACCGAGTCGATGAAAGAGTTAACCACACTATGATGTGTATAATCTTGCTATGATGAGGCTTTTTTCATGACGAAGGTATCCCGAATGTCATACAGACGAAACAGATTGTGATCATAAAGTCATTTAACGGAACGCAATACAGTACAATATAACACAACACAACGGAATACAAGACAATACGGTCAAGTACAGTACAATACGATACAAAACAGTACAGTACAGTACAATACAATAGATACAAAACAACGCAGTACAAAAGGATACATGAAATTCCCATGAGAGATGAGGTAGAAGATACAAGAGGTACCAGTCAAACTGCGCCCCCACCACCTAAAGGATAGCGCAAGAGGAGTGGGGAGAGGTATGGGGTGTGGGAAAACCTGGGGAATGGACATGTAGTGTGTCTAAGGGAAGATGTTTAACCACAAAGTCTAGGGAAGATGTTTAACCACAAAGTCATACGGGTGTACAAACCATGTTACTAAGAAAAAGGAAGCGACAGGCGTTAACAAACTTTTATTGTTTGAGGCACAAACGCGTACATGGATTATCTCAGGCTTAAGGCATTTTAAAAGGCTATTATACACACCATTACCTTAGATCTTGAGGCATTTTACATATCATTATTCAGGTCATTATTTCAGGGATTCAAGCATTTCTACAGACCATTATAGATACCATAAAAAAAATTGATATCGCAGTGTTAAGGCTATATACAGACCATGTGCATACTACGAACAATCAATATGTTAGTTTTATAGACCATGCTGACTTTATTAACAATCAATATCTTAGCATTACAGATGCCTTCACAGGCCGGGTACACATTATATATAGAAATCAATACCTCAAAGCTATGACCATTTTAGATTCTGCAAATAGGAAAAAAATGAAATTATTAGGAACAATTAACATCATAGGGTGAAAAACGTTCTTACAGTCCATGTAAACAGTATGTACAATTGACATCTCAATGCTGAACGTGTTCAGGCCATGTAATATCATGTAAAAATTAAAAACTCGTTGCTATAGATCTGTTGATAGACGATGCAAACATTATGAGCAATTTTGGCCCAGGGATAAAGGTGTTTTAAGAAACCACGTAAACATTATGGACGATGAAAATCTCAGTTTCAGCTGCGTCATTTTTTGGTGACCATAAATATTCTTTTTTTGTAATTACTAAAGCAGGAGACCAATATTTTTGTTGAATGCTGCTTACAAAATAGGAAGGACACACATTGTGAACAGGTAAACTACAGAAGTTCTCCTAGTTATCAATGAAGATCAAACAGGCTTTATCCCATGCAAATGAACTGGACACATTCAAAATTTTACGTGACTTAAATGCATCAATATACCTTCTTGGTTTCTTACTTTTACGTTAATTTTTAAAATACATTTGACTTGATCAGCTGGAATGCTGTGCGTAACATAGCAAGATCTTTCTAGTTTGGAAAAGACCAAGTGGCTTCATTTTAGCTCTTAATTAGAATATTGTATTTCATATAACTCAAACGTTAGAAATACAAGAGGGGGGGTGCCATCAAAATGAGAATCATAGGTAGATAATGATAATGATAACAATAATCATTATAAAAATCAAATGTGTGTGTGTGTGTGTGTGTGTGTGTGTGTGTGTGTGTGTGTGTGTGTGTGTGTGTGTGTGTGTGTGTACACACACACACACACACACACACACACACACACACACACACACACACACACACACACAGAGAGAGAGAGAGAGAGAGAGAGAGAGAGAGAGAGAGAGAGAGAGAGAGAGAGTGTGACACATCATTACTCGTTTCAGTTTCATTCAATTCAGTGTTTGAAAAGGAGAGCGGAACAGGTTTTGTATGAAAAATTTAGAAACTTAACTAACGTATAGAACTGGTTTTGCATAGACAAGAAAACAGACACACTGACGAAGCTCTTGACCAGATCGTGTTGTGATCTAAGTGTTCTATTCATAAAGGCAGGAAGCCCAACTGAGGAACACCTTTGTTCGTTGGAGATGGATGTATAGTACTCTCTGCAGACGATGGCTCCACCAAAAGCTGGTACTGAGACCATAAAATCCCAACATTACGATTTATGTCTTAATTTCTGTCTGTTTTTTGTACTCACCGTAAATACCCTGAATGAAATCGTTGTGTTCATTCTAGACAATAAGTTCATGTTATAAATATGTGACATTTAGAGTTATTTACTGATGAGATGATAATCTCTTCATGATATGCACACTGGCGTGTGTGTTTTGATATCATCCCCGAAGAATGAATACGGTCACCTCAATACTGTCAAATAGAAAGACTAACAAAGAAACACACGAAATGGTGAGCTTCCAGAGTTCTAGCAGAAGAACAGGAGAAGAAGAAAGAAAGAAAGAAGAGAAAGGAAGGAACGAAAGAAGGAAGAACGAAAGAACGACAGAGAGAAAGAAGAGTAGAACGAAGACAAGGAGGAGAATGAGGATGGTGGGAGAAGGAGGAAGAAGAGGAGGAGGAACAACAACAATGAGAAAGAAAGAAAGAAATATAAAATGAAAGAAGAGTAGAGAACGAGGACAAGGAGGAGAATGAGGATGGTGGGGAGAAGGAAGAAGAGGAGGAGGAACAACAACAATGAGAAAGAAAGAAAGAAGAGGGAAAAGAAGGGGAGGAAAGTAGAATTTCACTCTGTTCGTTTTTTGAGCATGTGAACAGTTTTTTCTGAGGAAGAGACGCATAGAACAGAACCCTGTGCCCCCTAGCAGGGGAGGTAAGTCACGTCATTATCGGTGATGGTGTTGTAGGCTGATAAAACTACGAGTAACGACGTCGTTGGTGGGGAAAAAAAAAACAGCCGTGTCGAAACGTTACTCTACTAAACTACCTTCCCTACCTGTTGTGTGTTATTAAGCACGTGCGCAGAGAAGCGTGTGAGCGCCCACACTGGTGTGCGTGTGTGTGTGTGTGTGTGTGTGTGTGTGTGTGTGTGTGTGTGTGTGTGTGTGTGTGTGTGTGCGTGTGTTCGTGAAAGAGTGAGAGAGAGAGAGAGAGAGAGAGAGAGAGAGAGAGAGAGAGAGAGAGAGAGAGAGAGACAGAGAGAGACAGAGAGAGCGTGCACGCTGGCGCGCGTTTGTTGTTGTCGTTGTTGTTGTTGTTGTTGGTGATATTCTTGTTGTCTTGAATCACCCTAGACATGTTTGCCGATACTTATGCAAGTCAATATAACATCATTGCCGAGAAACATTGTTGTTGTAATTGTTGCTGTTGTTGGGAAAGCGGTCCAACAAGATAAGCATATCAAGCAAAATCAACAAACTAAACACCATTGCATTACAGGAATCCAGACAAATTTGCTGCGATGGAAAGATAGTCACTTCGATGTGAGGTCTTTACGCTAACGTGAAGTTCGTCATTCCTCTTGAGATCTACTCTCTACTGCAGTGAGGTAGACCCCTTTGATTGGTGAAGGGAACCCCAACACCCAGAGTAGTAAGAAAATGCTTTCACCATCTGCGCTACTAATCAGCGCTACATAATGGTGCAAAATATAATTCATCTACGTTCACCATCTTCCCAAATTCCTGACATATTGAACGACATGAAAACGCCAACTGCTCAGACGGCAAATGCCTGCATTCATCTAGATAGTCATACACTCGACTCTTTAATAAAATCACTAAGAAGCGAACCTTATCCTCATTAAAAAGACAGCAGCCAGTTGCACAGACAGTGAATGCCTGTTGTCATCGCAGTAGCAAGGCATTCTATGTCTTTAAAAGCGCCGAAGAAACAAGCCCATGTACTCTAACAAAGACAGCAGATCGGACAACGACCCGAACCAAACTTTGACAGTCGGTAACTGGCTTCTGATCAACGAAGACTGAGTATGACTTGGGACGACCTATCCCCTGAAGTCTTTGACTGATGGATGGTCACGGAATAATGTCATAACGTACCAGTGTCATTTGGGCTAATAGTCCATCTTCCTGTATGGCGTTGTAGGTACGAAGAAAACGAAAGATGCACCGTACGTAGTTTCTGTTAGTACCATAGTGCCATGGGAAGACCACATCGCATCGTATAGGATCGTCAGTTTTCTGTCTGAGTATGCTTTACTCACATCTCTTTGTAAGTTTTTTCTTCACAACTTAATTTTCTGTCAGAGAATAATTCTACTTACTTTATCCAAGCAGATTTTTTCTTCACAATTTTGCCAGTGTCACCTCCAGTGTTGCCGTTAATTCTTTTCCGTGGATAAGTGCGTGCTTTACAATGAACGTCATCTCGTCCGAAAGACTAGCATTCAGACCATCACTTGATATCTGGTGAAGGGATCAAGGAGGAGGCAGGAAGGAAGGGCGAAGGAGTCAGCGGGACTCGCTCAGTGAGGGTGGACCCACGGAGGGTGGAGGGGATTTAAATCAACCACGCCATAATTACCACCTCGAAGCATCCACCTCTTGTTTGATTTGATTCACCCACCAAGGGTGAAATTTTGCAACTATCTCATCCATGTGAGATTCCAACCATCCATCCTGTATGACAATGGAACCATCCACCACATGTGAGACTGGAACCATACATCCCGTGTGAGATTTGAATTCCAGACTTCAGATTCTCTCGCTACCCAAGTCAGTGTGTCAGTTAATAAAACACCAACTCTCCACTGAATGTAGCATGAGAAAAGAAATGAAAAGAAAATCAGTAAAAAACTGACTGACAGATTGGTATTACGCTTGACCGGAAGCATAGAGATGAACGACAGATGCACAGTGATTAGCTTCATTTCTGATGGAGGCAAAAGTAGGCGGAAAGAGAGAAGAAGGGGAGCGAGTATCTATCTGTCTGTCTGTCTGTCTGTCTGTCTGTCTAGCTACCCACCTACCTACCTACCTACCTATCTATCTATCTATCTATCTATCTATCTATCTATCTATCTATCTATCTATCTATCTATCTATCTGTCTGTCTGTCTGTCTGTCTGTCTGTCTATCTATCTATCTATCTATCTATCTATCTATCTATCTATCTATCTATCTATCTATCTATCTATCTATCTATCTATCGTGAGGTTGGGGTTACGCTAAACGTGATCCCATAACCTCACCCAGACTGACAGGCCATGCATCAACGGTAATTCCAGAGGCCATCCTTTTAACTTCAGGACACGTTTGTGTGACTTCCAACGTTAATTTCTCCCTGGAGCCCCTCCGGGTGAAGCTATTGTCCGGGCTTTGCTGCCTGCAACGCTATACATCAGACAAGAGGCTGGCTTCCTGACATTGTCTGAGGGGCTGGGGGGGGGGGGGAGATTTCCTGTGACGAGAGAATGACATCGTGTAACGATGTTAGCCGGCTGTGTTGTTAGACTCGTTGACACGCCATTCTTGTTCGGAATTCTATGTCTTTGTTTTTCGCGGTATTTTTCACATTTTTTGTTTTTGTTTTGTCTGTCTGGGGTTTTTGTTTCCGTCTTTTTTTTTTTTTAAAGTATGAAGAAAATAAGGGGGCAGAGTTATTGTTATTTTTTTTCATCGCGTTTCCTAGGACTACTCGATTCAAGAACTTCGTCGTTCGTTACGTAATGCATCTGTCTACTGTATCCATGGAATGGAATTTCTTTTTAAAACATTTGTATTTGCAATCATTGTTGTTTAACAGAGACAGAAGAAGACCGAAAAACAAAAGCAACAGCAATTACCAGAAATTAGATATAAAGCAAGCTGTCTGTATATATAAATAAATAAATAAATATATATATATATATATATATATATATATATATATATGCGAGAGCGCTGGCTCGAAACAGATCTGTTGGTTTTTTAAAACTTCCTTTTATCACCCTATTTTTAACAGATGTTGCTCCCCCAAGGGTTGAGCACCTTACGATTTTTATTAGGCGTTTTAGCAGTATTTATATATATATATATATATATATATATATATATATATATTTGAATTATAAACAAAGCTTGCTTTTATGTCTTAGATTGTATATATACCTACCTAGGCGCGCGTGTGTGTGCATGAATGTGTGTGTGTGTGTATATGTATGTATGTAATTATGCATGTATATTGTTTAGATGTATAGTCTGTCAGGTTATTTTCGTGTGCATATGTGTAATATTGTTGTAAGGTTATATGTAGATCATTTCGTGTGTTGTATACGTGTGACTGTTTGTTGTAAAGCACCTACAACAGTTTTCTGAATGGTGTGGTGTGTAAGTATCCACTACCACCACCACCACCACTACCACTTCTACAACTACTACCGCGGCTGCTACTGCAACTGCTGCTGCTGCTGCTGCTGCTGCTGCTGCTGCTGCTGCTGCTGCTAGCACTACTGCTGCCGCTGCTACTACTACTATTATGCCACAAATGGCGATAGTGACCAAACAATTCCTGTTCGAACTTTTGAATAACAATGTTCAGAAATACTAGATTATGGACAGTTTAAATTGTATCAAAATTAAGCACACCGAAAAATGTATAAGTGCACAATGCAATCAGCCCCTCCCCTTTTCTCATCAGTCTCCCCTCCCGTCTCTCCCTCTCTCTCTCTCTCTCTCTCTCTCTCTCTCTGTTCCTCTCTGTTCCTCTCTGTCTGTCTCTCGCTGCCTCTTTCTGTCTGTCTCTGTCGCTCTTTCTCCTCCCCCCCCCTCTCTCTCCCTTTCTCTCTCTCTCTCTCTCTCTCTCTTCTCTTCTTCTTTGGAACTGTGTATTTATGCGGATTTCGGGGTGCTAAAACACCATTACTTTAATGCACTTGTCACATAAGACTGCAGCATTAGTCACAGCCATCTGTCTGACAGAGTTTTTCTTGGGCAGTTTTCATGTTAGGGTTTTTTTTTGTGTCTGAAGGAGACAGGCTTGTTGAAATTTCCTGACAGTAAAGAAGAACAGGAAAAAACAAAACGACGTTGTAATGCCAAGCGCAAATCAGGCTAGTGGATTCTATGAAGAGAACAGTCGGAAATCGATGAGAGAGGGAGCCATTAATGGCGAGCATTGCAGGCAGTGCCTTCGACCACGGCTTACAGACCTGGTTGACAGCCGCCGATTTGTCGCACACACGTCGACAAATCAGCGGAAAAAGGGGTGTGCTGAACCGCCGATTTGTCGCACAAGCCGATTTGTCGTACGTGCGACAAATCGGCGGTTCAGCCTCACGCTGCTTTGTTGCACACATGCATAGGGGTGTGTGCGTGCGTGTGTGTGTGTGTGTGTGTGTGTGTGTGTGTGTGTGTGTGTGTGTGTGTGTGTGTGTGTGTGTGTGTGTGTCTGTGTGTGTGTGTGTGTGTGTCTGTGTCTGTGTGTGTGTGTCTGTGTCTGTGCGTCTGTGTGTGTGTCTATGTGTGTCTGTGTGTGTGTATTTGGTGAATGGGAGAGAGAGATGAAAAAGACAGAGAGAGAGAGAGAGAGAGAGAGAGAGAGAGAGAGAGAGAGAGAGAGAGAGAGAGAGAGAGCGAGAAATGAAATGAAAATGAAATGAAAAATGAAACGAAATTAAATGAATGTAATTAAAAATCTTTTCATTATTTTGCAAAAATAGCAAATAGCTTTCAGGAGACCGTGGGAACTATAGATCTCTCTCTCTCTCTCTCTCTCTCTCTCTCTCTCTCTCTCTCTCTCTCTCTCTCTCTCTCTCTCTCTCTCTCTCCCAGCAGCAAAGCCCATCTTTGGATATATATCTGTGAAGCAGACCTAGTTGAAGGTTTTTTTGCAAAATAATTAAAAGATTTTTTTCATTTCATTCATTTCATTTCGTTTCATTTTTTCATTTCATTTTCATTTCATCTCTCTCCTCTCTCTCTCTCTCTCTCTCTCTCTCTCTCTCTCTCTCTCCCATTCACCACACACACACACACACAGACACACACACACACACACACACACACACACACACACACACACACACACACACACACACACACACACACACACACACACACACACACACACACACCACACACCATAAACATGTGCGACAAAGCAGCGTGAGGCTGAACCGCCGATTTGTCGCACGTGCGACAAATCGGCTCGTGCGACAAATCGGCTCGTGCGACAAATCGGCGGTTCAGCACACCCCCTTTTCCGCTTATTTGTCGTACGTACGACAAATCGGCGTGTGCGACAAATCGGCGGTTCCCACCGGTCACCTCTTCTGCCAAACCCGCCTTCCACCGTTGCTAGCATTGCCAAGGAGTTTGGGTTTTCATCGGTACCTGTTGATTGGTTTGTCTCGTTGCAAAATAACAGGGTACTGAAGAACTGACTTTCGACAAAACTTCACGTAAGGATGGAATGAGATACAAGAAAGAACCCATTTGATTTTAGTGCGGATCTATGGAAGGAACTGAGTTCCAGGGGCGGATTCATCATCCGTCTACTTAGACTACTTAAAATCTACAAGACTAATGTAAACTAAACTTGGTGGAAGGATTACGTGTGTCCAGGTGGTGAACACAATGAATTTTGGTGTGGATCCGTGGTGCAGATCTGGATCTGAAAGGTGGATCAAGGATCCGTTGACTGTAACGGAAGTCTGCGCTCTCCCAAGTATCCTTAAGCCTTTGATTAACTTGTTTCTGATTCAGTCTGCAGTCTGAATCTCGTCAATGCATGCTTTCGTATTTTGTTGGCATTCCTCATTCAGAAAATCATAGCCTAACGATTGTTTTTGAGTGTTAGGGCCTGAATGACTATACTATGCAATTTCGATCCCTAAATCTTAAGAAGTCTATCATACTGTGCTGGGCAAAATGGCAAGACTGTTCTTAAATTGTAGTTCAGTTAGTAGTCTGGCTGTGGAGGATCTACTAAGACAGCAGAGTAAAAGAAACCAATTTCAGCCCAGATCCTTGACAAACCCCTCGTGGGCGGCTGGACTAAAAAAAAAAAGAGCACAAAACGGATTTTTAATGTATACAAGCCCATAAGATTATTTCCAGCTTTGGAATATCACTGGTAAATAGTCATGTTTCAAATGGCTACTACCGCAGATATTCAATCAAATCATTTCACCAATGAATAAGTGCTTTAAACCATCGAGCAGCACACCGGTCCACATAAAGATCTGGCTTCAGGTAAGAAAGGAAAAGAACGTTGATATAGCCATGTAACGAGATCTAATTGCATTATGAAATCAGTCCCCCCAGAAAACTGTAGAGGGAGTAACAGGAAGGTAAAGACGGGAAAGAAAAACTAGTGTCTGCTCAAATTGCAGAGTGGACTGGAAAACCACAGAGACCCAGATCTCGGCGTTCAAGTGACATCGCTGAAGAACCTAGTGAACAGTTCTTCAGTGCGGCATCTCAGTGACTCTTCACAGAGGTAAGGAAGCTGCAGCCTTCATGGTCACCTGTGGGTTTTGTAGGCTGGTCTGAAACAAACAAGAATGGCACTGAAACAGATTCAGATCTTGCAATTAATGGACAATGGAGTAGACAGACAAATTTCCTCTCTCTCTCACTCTCTCTCTCTCTCTCTCTCTCTCTCTCTCTCTCTCTCTCTCTCTCTCTCTCTCTCTCTCTCTCTCTCTGAGTGTGTGTGTGTGTGTGTGTGTGTGTGTGTGTGTGTGTGTGTGTGTGTGTGTGTGTGTGTGAGTGTGACTGAGAAAACTGGCAGGAAGGTCAGGCGAACATTGGCCAGATAAATCTCAATACGGTAGAAAGGCAACTTCGGCAGTTCAAAACCCGGCAGGATGGGGATATTTCAACCAGGTAGAGTGTTGAAGCTTGACAGAGTAAAGAGGTGGAGGTCGACAGAGTAGAGGGGTGGAGGTCGACAGAGTAGAGGATGGAGGGGTGGAGGTCGACAGAGTAGACGGGTGGAGGTCGACAGAGTAGAGGGGTAGAGGTCGACAGAGTGGACGGATGGAGGTCGACAGAGTAGACGGGTGGAGGTCGACAGAGTAGAGGGGTAGAGGTCGACAGAGTGGACGGGTGGAGGTAGACAGAGTAGACGGGTGGAGGTCGACAGAGTGGACGGGTGGAGGTAGACAGAGTAGACGGGTGGAGGTCGACAGAGTAGAGGGGTAGAGGTCGACAGAGTGGATGGGTGGAGGTAGACAGAGTAGACGGGTGGTGGAGGTCGACAGAGTAGAGGGGTAGAGGTCGACAGAGTGGATGGGTGGAGGTAGACAGAGTAGACGGGTGGAGGTCGACAGAGTAGAGGGGTAGAGGTCGACAGAGTGGATGGGTGGAGGTAGACAGAGTAGACAGAGGGGAAGAAGGTCGACTAAGTAGAGGGGTGGAGGTCGACAGAGTAGACGGGTGAAGGTCGACTAAGTAGAGGGGTGGAGGTCGACAGAGTAGGCGGGTGGAGGTCGACAGAGTAGAAGGATGGAGCTCGACAGAGTAGAGGGGGACGGAGGTCGACAGAGTAGAGGGATGGAGGGCTGGAGGTCGACAGAGTAGAGGGATGGGAAGTCGACAGAGTAGAGGGATGGAAGTCGACAGAGTAGAGGGATGGAGGGATGGAAGTCGACAGTAGTAGAGGGATGGAGGGCTGGAGGTCGACAGAGTAGAGGGATGGAAGTCGACAGAGTAGAGGGCTAGAGGGATGGAGGTCGACAGAGTAGAGGGATGGAAGTCGACAGAGTAGAGGGATGGAAGTCGACAGAGTAGAGGGATGGAAGTCGACAGAGTAGAGGGACGGAGGTTGACAGAGTAGAGGGACGGAAGTCGACAGAGTAGAGGGACGGAGGTCGACAGAGTAGTAGAGGGACGGAGGTCGACAGAGTAGAGGGACGGAGGTCGACAGAGTAGAGGGATGGAGGTCGACAGAGTAGAGGGATGGAGGTCGACAGAATAGACAGGTGGAGGTCGACAGAGTAGAGGGATGGAGGTCGACAGAGTAGACGGGGTGAAGTTCGATAGAGTAGAGGTGAAGTTCCATAATGTAGAGGGGTGAAGCTCGATAATGTAGAGGGGTGAAGTTCGATAGAGTAGAGGAGTAAAGCTCGGTAGAGTAGTAGGGGGGTGAAGCGCAACAGAGTAGAGCGATGAAGCTCGGCAGGGAATTTCAAAGGGGAGAGGGGTGAAACTCAACAGTGTAGAAGGATGAAACTCGGCAGGAAATTTCAAAGGGAGGAGGGATAAAATTCGTCGGAGTAACGCTCGACAGGGTAGCGCGACAAGTTGAAGTTGTATGTGCTGGCAAGGTTTCGGTGCTGAATGTGTGCCATTGACGCGCCTTATTGTTCGGCACTGTTTTTGCTTGGGCAATTAGTTCTTTTAGTTATGTGATGCCAGAATTAGATTCCATCTCCTACAACGCTGGATTTTTTTTTG
>JADBJO010000416.1:420000-422500 GCA_016801955.1 Conus betulinus | reverse complement strand
CTGACCACAGGCTTACGTTAGTGTTTGTTTGTTCTTCTGCAAGTGCAGAGCAGGTATGATGACTGGAAGATTGTCACCACCCTACATTTGGCTTACTTTAGCTTCAGCTTTTACGTGTCAAATGAACTGATCAGAAAAAAAATGGGCAAAGCGCTAGGGTCGGGTTTGTGTTGTTTTTGTGTATTTAGTCTTCTTCCACCACAGTATGGCCAACTGGAATGACCAGATGACTAGTTGCATGTCAGTGGTCCTTCTTGCGTTCTTCAACGACTCCAAATCAAACTGAATGTTCAGTTATTTTGTCTTTAGTTCTTCAGCCAGGGCTTGGTGATATATCGTGTGATAAGCAAGTCAGAGTTAACCATCTTCTCACTGAAAACTGGCAGTAGTAGCACGACTTGTGACATACAGACTGTACTACAGACCTCTGGAAGAAGCTCTCCAGAGATGTACCTCCCGTAGGATGGTCTTTTAAAGTGGATTCTTTCTTAAATGTGCAGTCTTGCTTTCCCATTTGTACAGGATTTACAGCTCTGATGTGTTTTGTGTCATCGGCTTTGGCTATAGACATCTCTCTCTCTCTCTCTCTCTCTCTCTCTCTCTCTCTCTCTCTCTCTCTCTCTGTCTCTCTCTCTCTCTGTGTCTCTCTCTCTCTGTCTCTGTCTCTCTCTCTCTCTCTCTCTCTCTCTCTCTCTCTCTCTCTCTCTCTCTCTCTCTCTCTCTGTTGGGGGGAAGGGGGAGAGAGGTGCAAATGCTCGCGCATGAGCATGCAAGACTGCGCCCTAATTGAATGGAAAAAAAAGTAATTTCAAAATAGCAAAAGAAATAGAAGCATCTCATGTATTTTGAGCAGCACAGCACAGAATTATCGTTACGAGCATGCTATTAAAATAATGGAATATAACAGATAAAAGTCGATTTGGTGAGCAGTAAAAATGAGGTATGTAAACGTCAGTTCATAACAGCCATTCTGGCGATGGGGCGGAAACACATCACAGTTGAATGCTAAATGCCCGATTGCTCGATACATGAGCATTTGGTATTATTATATCCATAATATTACCTTTAGAGATGAACATTAAAGCGGCTAATAACGAGCATTGTCATGATAAATTAAACGGGATAATGGGAGGTAGCGAGGTGGGCATCCAAGGGACAGCATTCATTTTTAAAGGAAAGATGGTGTGTTGATCTGTTTAACATATAAAATATGAAAAACTGTTTCAAATAGATAAGTTAACACACTGTCATGCACTCTTTTTACGAAGCTTTGTTGTCTGTCCATTTTAGTTCTTGTGATTTGTTTGTGGTGGAAACGAAGACACGCGATTTCCGTGCGCGACCGCTATTGATATGATTTGGGTGTTGCAGCGCAAATGAAGATTAAATGACTTGTTGGATAAATTGCCAAGGTTGCTGACTTCCTGTTTGTCAGGTTTAATGATTGGGTTCGGATATCTGTTTATGGTCTGTGAAGGACTGATCGTTTTTCAAAGTCATGAGTAACAAGTAATGATCTCGTGTGATCGAAAATGAATCTTTGTGGCTGATTTTCGGACAAGTGAATATAGGTTCGTCTTTATCCAGGAGTTTCCTCAATTTGCACCCGCATTTTTCTTTTTAACTTGATTTGCAACCTTTATGGAGCCAAGACGGTCGGGTGAGCGATGCATACCATTAACTGAATTGAATGTTTGAAAGACTGTTCTGTGCTTCGTTGTCTTTTCACTCTCCGTCCCTGAATGGTTCGTTTTTTTCATTTTTCTGTTCTGCTTCTTTCTTCACTTCGCGGGGAGTCACTGGGGCACCATACTGACGAACAGTTCACCAGGTTGCTCGAATTCTGTCGGTTGTTTGCCAGTGTCTGTGTTTCTAACGATGTGTTCCACGTCCACCCTGCAACGTCGTAGGTCCATCGTTTTTCTGTCTTCCTCTTCGTCTCCTTCAACAGTTCCCTGGAGGACTGTTTTAGCAAGACGATTGGATCTTGCTGTGTGGCCATACCAAGGAAGTTTTTCTTTCCTGATAGCTGTCAGATTATCTTCGTATTGTCCTATGTGATGCCTGATGGTTCGACGCACTCCTTGTTGTGTGATGTAATCAGTGTATCTGAAGTTTGCTGTCTTTCCAGAATATCTCGTTTCCATGGCTTGGATAATTCTTTCCAGATCCGCTGTGAGGGTCCATGTCTCACAAGCACACAAGAAAATGAAAGATACAAACACACCTCGGAGCCCTCGCTCGTGTTTTACAAAGATGTTCTTGATCTTCCATAAAGGTTTTGATCTAAATAGTGCTGTGAAGCTCTTTGCTGCCCTTAAGAGGATTTCTGATTTGGACCCCATGCTAATGATGGATCCCAGGTAAGTGAATTGTTGTGCAGATCAAAGCTTCAGACCATGGACAGTATTGATGGTTGTGTACTGTGGCTGGCCATCAACTTAGTTCTCTCGGCGCTGGGTAACCATGTCACACCTTGTGATGATGTTTCATCCAGTCG
>JADBJO010000416.1:412500-415000 GCA_016801955.1 Conus betulinus | reverse complement strand
CTCGCGAAGCGCTTTCGAAAGAGAGATAACTGGCGTGCTGTTGTGCAACGATCATTTCTTTCGTATAAAGTTGAATATTCTGAGACGATGATATAATTGAAAAGGATCATATAAACTAATCCGTCACAGACTGAGTGGTACTAGGGCAGCTGAAGAAATACCACAAATAAAATCCGAAATACACTCGTGAACATGAAAAGTAGAATCCAAACACGGTCGTTGCCATGTTGTTTTTCACGGTGACCAACCTTTGAAAAACGCTGCAGAATGTTTCAAGCGCTAGCGGTGAAGACGAAGGTTCAGACGAAGCGTTCAACTTGTCACATAGCGCTCTGTCTAAGCAACGCACCCCTCAAGATGAGCATGGACGGAGGCAGTCCCAGTTTGCCCATTTCTGGTTCACCTACTCTTTGATATGCCCTTTTCCTCCTCAACGGCCCACTGGGAATTTAGTTTTTGTCTCCTCTTTCACCTGACCGCCATTCTTGTTTCGCCGCCTTTTTGTTATTAACCTGTAATTTTTCAACCGGGCTCTCCACACAGGGTAAAATTAATATTCGCGAGTGGATCCACCGACGACGTGACTCTCCGAGCAGAAAGTAAAATTCGATTCTCTCTCTCTCTCTCTCTCTCTCTCTCTCTGTCTCTCTCTCTGTCTCTCTCTCTCTCTCTCCTCTCTCTGTCTCTCTCCTCTCTCTCTCTCTCTCTCTCTCTCTCTCTCATCTCTGCACTCTCTCTCTCTCTCTCTCTCTCCTCCTCTCCTCTCTCTCCTCTCGCCTCCCCTCTCTCTCTCGTCTCTCTCATACACCCCAGGGACGCACGCTAGTACGCTCCTGGTCGCGATTACATACACGCACGCACGCATATACTCTTCTCTCTCTCTCTCTCCCTCTCTCTCCTCTCTCTCTCTCTCTCTCTCTCTCTCTCTCTCTCTCTCTCTCTCTCTCTCTCTCTCTGTCTCTGTTTGTCTGTCTGTCTATCTGTCTGTCTGTCTGTCTGTCTGTCTGTCTCTCTCTCTCTCTCTCTTTCACACACACACACACACACACACCCACACACACACACACACACACACGCACACACACACACACACACACACACGCACACACGCACATGGACGCACGCCCTATCCCCCCTACTCCCCCAAGTTTTTTACGAACATTTGCAGCAGTTACAATTCTCATCTGGTATTTCATTGAAGTGACCCCCTAACTTGGGACCAGACGATTCGGCAACTGGCGAATCATAAATAGGAGAATCAGGAATAGGCGATTCGAGACGACATTCCCTGGACCAAATGAGTTCGTGGTCTAAGCGGATAACACTTTCGCCTGATTGCATAAGAAGCCGGGGTCCATGATTCAAATTTTGCAGAGAATGATTCCTTTCTTCCCCACTCTTCCACTGTCCACCAGCAGACCCTAAGAGAAAGCCTGGGAGCTTGCATTTCGGAGAAGACGATAAATATATTCATCGTCAGTTGTCCTCTTTCAGCTGATTACCTCTTCTTTTTAACTGACCTCTTTCCCCCCCCCCCCCCCTTTTTGCTGATCTTTTTTTGCTTTCTTTGCTGCTTAAAACCTTCAGAACACCATCCTCAACCCCTGATTTTTTTTTTTTCATCTACCGATTATACAAAATCTGGGTGAAAACTTGTTCAAGCGATATCTGAATGCACCAAGCCCACAATTTTGAGTCTGAAATAGATGCTTTTTTCTACTTGTTTTTACTTCCTTCTGCTTTTTTTTCTGCCTTCGGTTTTTTTTTCTATGCCTGAAACAGATGCTATTTTTCTACCGTGTTTTGTTTCTATCTTCGTTTTTTTTTTCTACCTACCTTCCCTTTTTTCAACCTTCTGTTTTGGTTGTTTTTTACCTTCCATTGTACCTTCCATTTCAACTCACTGTAGTCATATCTTTTCCTCCATTTTTTTTTTGTTGTATTTTCTGAAAGTTGTCAGGCCTGCACAAGCAGAGCCCGCGTTTAGCATGAGCGCTTACGTGCAGAGATTGGAAAGCAGCAAATTGTCCCTCGCACAATTTGATAGAAACACCCACTGTTACAGATATAATGATGCTGTCTTTCCGGGAAGAGTGGCCCCGATTTCAGACGGACCTCTGTTGCAATGTTGAACTAATGCATAACATTAACAATATGAGGCCGTACATTGCAATACAGTAAACGGATGCTTCTTCTTACTTCTTCTGCATGTAATACGACGCATTGCGATGCGATATGATATGATACAATACAATACGGTACAATACAATGCAGTGCAATGTAAGGCAACACAATAAGTACAACACAACACAATACAACACATTACAACACATGCAATACAATACTATACAGAACAACACAAGACACTGATGCAATACAATACAATACAGAATAACACAAGACACTGTTTTTTTTTTTTCCAGTTCTTCAACACACAAATCAGTTGCTCTCTTTCTTTCTCAGACCACATTACAGTTCGACGGCTCAGCTTTCTTTTGCA
>JADBJO010000416.1:400000-407500 GCA_016801955.1 Conus betulinus | reverse complement strand
TTCATGAGTCGCTTGACGTGTCAGTTTAGGAGATAAACTTGATTGTGATTATTGACAAGAAATAGATGCACAAGTGGAGACAACTGCGAAGCCAGATAAAGTTTTGAAATAATGTGCACTGCTGAAAAGGAAATCCAGTTTACAGTGTTGTGGTAAATTCATAAAACTGAGAAGCGTGCTGAGCCGATTATTTTTCCTATCTCCATTCATGCATTCGTTTTGTTCATTCATCATTCTGTGTTTTCTTTCTTTTGTTATTTCCTTCTTTCATTCTTTTAGTTTTCCATTTTCCTTTCCTTCTTTCTCCCTTTTCCCGTCCTTCTTTTTTTTTCGTTCTTTGTTTTCTCGTTCTTTGTTTTCCTGTGTATCCGTTCTTCCTTTCTTTCCTTCATTAACTTCTGTTATAATTTCCTTCATTTGTCTTTCGTCAGTATCATCTCCTCCCCCCCCCCCCCCCCCCCCCCCTCTTCCCCTCCCCCCAACCCCCCCCCACCCCCTCCCCCCCATCCCCCCGCCCCCCCCCCCCCCCCCACCACCCAAAACACCCCCCCCCCCCCCCCCGCCCCGCCCGCTCCCCCCCCCCCCCCCCCCCCCCCCCCCCCACCCCCACCCCAACAACCCCCCCAAAATTCCCCCAACCCCCACCCCCCACACCCACCTACCCCCCCCCCCCCCCCCCCACCCCCCCCCCCCCCCCCCCCCCCCCCCCCCCCCCCCCCCCCCGTCACCCCCCCCCCCCCCCCCCCCCCCCCCCCCCCCCCCCCCCCCCCCCCCCCCCCCCCCCCCCCCCCCACCCCCCCCCCCCCCCCCCCCCCACCCCCCCCACCCCCCCCCCCCCCCCCCCCCCCGCGCCTTCTTTCCTTTGTGGTCCTTTTGTCCCCCTTTTTCTCCATTCTTAAATTTTTTTCCTTTTTGTTTTCCCCTTTTTCCTTCCATGTCCTCGCCTTCCCCCCGCGCCCCACCCCCCACCCCCGTCCTTCCATCTTTTTGTTTTTGTCTTTGTTTTTCCTTTCAGTGTCTATATCCTTGTTTTCCTTCCATCTGTTTTCCCTTTTTGTCTCTTTCTTTCTTTTCTTGTTTTATACTTTCCCTCCTTCTCTCTCTTTCGTTTTTTTTTTCTTTCTTTTCTTTCTCATCGTCCACTTCTTTTTTTTTTCCCCTTTCCTTCTTACCTTCTTTCTCTTTATTTGATTTTTTTTTTTTCTGTTATTTTTCCTATTGCCCTGATATGACCCTTTGCGGTCGGCTGGGCCATAAGCAGCATGATCTTTCTCTTCTTTCGCGAGTTCTTTCTTTCTCTCTTCTTTCTTTTTCCCTCTTCCTTCTTTCTGTCTTTATTTCTTTATCTCTCTCTGTTCTGTCTTTTTCTCATTCTTTCTTTTATTTCTTCCTTATCGTCTTTTCTTTCGTTTTCCCCTCCTTTTTTTTTGTTCCGTTTTGCTATTCGAACTTTTTCATCGGTATAATTTCTACTTGATTTATTTTGTTCATGTGCTCGTCCCCTTTCTCGGCATTAAAAAAAAATTTCAATTATCTTAAATTCTACAGTGGAAAACCATTTTTGCGCGATTTTAATGAGGGTATTTTTACCCCTTTTTTTTAAACCTAATTTGTTAGTGTTTGTTTGTTTGTTCGCTTGTTTGTTTGTGCGTTTGTTTTGTTTTGTTTTGTTTGTTCGTTTTGTTTTGTGAACTGAATCGACAATGAAAACAACAGCAACAACAACAACAAAACTAAGGAATTATTTATTTATTTTTATATGTGCTTTATACTACTTAAAAAAAAAAACCACAAAAAAACAACAGCTAGTCTGTACCTTTGTTTAGATTGGTCTGATTGCGTTCTCTCTCTCTCTCTCTCTCTCTCTCCTCTCTCTCTCTCTCTCTCTCTCTCATCCTCTCTCTCTCTCTCTCTCTCTCTCTCTTCTTCTGTCTGTCTTCTCAATCTCTGTCTCTCTCTGTCTCTGTCTCTTTCTCTGTCTGTTCTCTGTCTGTCTGTCTGTCTGTCTGTCTCTGGTCTGTCTCTCTCTCTCTCTCTCTCTCCTCTCTCTCTCTCTCAGCATGTGCCAGTGTGCATGTGCTCGCGCGCGCACGCCGCACGAGCATGCTGTGTGTGTGTGTGTGTGTGTGTGTGTGTGTGTGTGTGTGTGTGTGTGTGTGTGTGTGTGTGCGTGCGTGCGTGGCGTGCGCGCCTATAAATCATGCTATCCTGACAACTGTGCTATATCGCGCACATGCGATCTTTTTATAAGTAGGTGCAATGTGCCCGCGGCATTGGACTAGTGGTTTACCCATTTCCTGTAAAACACTCCCATCCAACGAGGAAGTGTGGCAGGAGCGAGATTTGAGTGGAGATCTGGAGCTTTGAATGACAATGTTGGGACTGTCCACGTTGTTGCCCGTCAACAGCAAACACCAGAATCTGTATCAATGTATGGTGGACTGATAGGGACGGAAGTGTAAGTGTGTTATTCAGATCCTTCGTTATAACAGCAAACACCAGAATCTGTATCAATGTATGGTGGACTGATAGGGACGGAAGTGATGTTATTCTGATCCCTCGTTTAACAGCAAACACCATCAGAATCTGTATCAATGTTATGGTGGACTGATAGGGACGGAAGTGATATTATTCTGATCCTTCCTGCATCAACGAATCTCCAGAGCGTGTCTCTCAAGGATCTTAGTAGGGATCATTTACAACACAACAATAAACAAATTAAAATCAGGTAAATGCAAACAAAACTAAAATGACGTTATGTGGAGAGAGTTGGAAAAGAAAAAGCAAAAGAAAACATGTATGAAGGATGGATGGAGTGATTTGGGAGGTTAGAGAGAGAAGGAGAGAGAGGCGAGAGAGAGAGGAGAAGAGAGAGAGAGAGAGATAGAGGGAGGAAGGACGGAGAGGATGAGAGAGAGTGGACGATGGGATTCCTGAGGCCGAATCTCCTTTTGGAGGAGAAGAGGTAGAGGGAGTGAGGAGGGGTGAATGAGGGTGTGCTACGAGAGCTTTAGGCGAAGAGGAGAGAGAGAGAGTGAATACGGCCGTAACAAACGGAGAGGAGAGGCGAGATTGAAGAGAGATAGAGAGAGAGAGGAGAGAGAGAGAGGATAGGTGAGAGAGAGACGAAGGGATGAGAGAGAGAGAGGAGAGAGGATGGTGCGACAGAGAGAGGACTGACAGACCTGATGACAGCGCATTTTTAAACGCAGATTTTGTTTTTATTCGCACAAGTCACTTTTTGAAAGGGAGTAGTGGGGTTTGCAGGGGGATGGGGGATAGGGGTATAGGGGGGTGGGGTGGTGGTGGTGGTGGTGGTGGTGGTGGTGGCTAGATATCTTGCTCAGACACTACTGCCAACACTTGCTTGAATACTGCCGTAGAAACGGATACAGAGATGCTTTTGTTTTCCACCATGAAGAGAGCTGTCTCCCCCCCCACCCCCACCCCCACCCCCACACCTCATCCTCCCACCCCACGTCTCTCTCCTCCGCTCCTCATCCTGCATGATTGTCTATGTAGGATGTGAGTCTTATGGTGTCGGTGATAAACCTAAACAGCCTCACGATACTCCGGAGCTCTATAGGCAGACCAGAAGACCTCTGACGGGTCAGGTTATACAAGATGATAAAAGCGCGTTCAGACTTCTTGAAGGAATCCCTGATGACGTCTGTTCGAACACACAGGTGAAGGCCACGGAGTGTTTGCAGGAAGGGGGCCGAGTGGGCAGGTAGAGCATCGGGGTGGCGCGTTCGAATCTCCGCTGGGTCCATCGGTACATGGGGGAGGGGGTGGGGGGGGGGGGGGGGGGTGTGGGGGGCGGGGTCCCAATCAGACTTATCACTGGCTCTGACTCTCTTTCCCCAAAAAGTCATTCGAATGGGACTGCACACCGAGGTTTGTGTGTGTGAACGCATTGCACAGCATCTTGTACACACACTAAAAGTCCCACCACGTTGCTTTTTTCGGAGGGAATGTCAGGTTGGCCGTTGGTGTGAATGACCGTGTTGACTTTGGTTCATTTTTGTACAGCAGAAAAATGGGGGGAATCCCTGGCAACGTTTTAATTTTAGTTCATTTTTAGACAGCAGTAATGGGGAAATCCCCAGCAACGTTTTGATTTTCGTTCATTTTTAGACAGCAATAATGGGAACATTCCTGGCAACGTTTTAATTTTAGTTCAATGCTAAAAAAAGCAATAATGGGTTATCCATGGAAATCCATGGCAAACGTCTTGAATTTAGTTTACTTTTATGCAGCAATAATAGGGAAAAATCCCCGGCAACGGTTTGATTTTTTTTTTTTTTTTAGCAGCAGTAATGGGGGAAGTCCCTGGGCAACGTTTTGATTTCGAGTTCATTTTTGTACAACAATATAGGGAAATCCCTGGCAACGTGAGTTCAGTTTTAAAACAGCAATGATGGGGGAATCCCCCCGCAACGATTTGATTTTTAGTTGTTGTTTTTTTTTTTTATTATTATTATTATTAATACGGCGATAATGGGGTGAAATCCCTGCCAACGTTTTGGATTTTATTTACGTTTTTTTTTTTTTTTTTTTTTTTCTTTTCTTTTTTTATATGGGGAAATGGGGAAATCCCTGGCAACGTTTTGATTTTTTTATTTGTTTTGTCTTTTGTTTATATACAGCAATTGAATGATGGAAGTGCGAAGGGAAATCCGCTGGCAACGTTTTTTGGTTTGAGTTCATTTCCATCCATAATGGGAGGCAAAAAAACACGACGCAGGCAGCAAGAAGTTACTGATGCGGGAAGGAATGTTCCAGAAATGCTTCAGAGTAGGGGATTCGCGTAGATTTCAACAAAAACAGACGAAATCAAACAAAAGGGCTTAGATTACTCTCCTCTAGTACCAGTTCGCGGATCCTCTTAACAGATAATCTCTATAGTCCATGCGTGTCCCTCGTCCGCGCTTAGATCACGATATTTAGGTTTTCCTCCAGGGCTAGTAACTCTATATAGATATGTATATAATAATGCCTGGCAATTAATTGAATGCAGTTAGAAGGGGAAAAAAGTAAACGTGTGCAGGCTAAACAATTCTTCCGGCATGACCAGTAAAGGGACTAATGGGTGCAACGATCATTGACCTCTTTAGCATAGAACGAAAAAGGGGGGGGGGGGGGGGGGGGGGGGGGGGTGGGGGGGGGGGGGGGGGGGGGGGGGGGGGGGGGGGGGGGGGGGGGGGGGGGGGGGGGGGGGTGGGGGGGGCGGGGGGGGGGGGGGGGGGGGGGGGGGTGGGGGGGGGGGGGGGGGGGGGGGGGGTTGGGGGGGGGGGGGGGGGGGGGGGGGGGGGGGATTGAAGGTTGAAGAAAATTGGAAACAAAAAAGGGGGGGGGGGGGGGGGGTAAAAGGTTGGGGTATACTGTAAGATGTAAAAACCCTTCACTAGCTGGGGGGGGGGGTGAGGGAAACCATCGCAATCCTTCCCGAAGGCAGATTTACTGGTATTGGGTCCTGCACCAATTGACTTTACGTCTTGCTGGAATCAGACTCATTAAGGAGGGACGGCTGATTGTGTCTGTGCTCTTGGGGGTCGAAACAGAGACACCCCACAGCACCATAACTCTTTGGTGGGGGTGTGCCCGACCAAGGGTTCAAAAAGAGGGGCCAACCACACCCGCCAAAGCAGCCATCAAAGGGTAATAAATGAAACCAAACGAAAAAGGGGGGTGGGGGGGGGGGGGGGTGGATAAGTGTGGGGGGGGAAAAAGTGGGGGGGGGGGGGGGGGGGGGAGTTGCCTGAAACGGGGTGGCCACAAAAACCCAAACCCTATGCACACATTTATAAATGTAGGGGACAATCTCTCTCGCCTACAATGCTGGGGGAGGGGAGGGGGGGATGGGAGGCGTCCGGTAGGGGGTGGGGTGAGTGGGGGGGGTAGAAGAGAAAAGGCATAAATGTAATTGTAAGACTAGGGGGGGGGGGGGGGGGGGGGGGGGGGGGGGGGGGGGGGGGGGGGGGGGGGGTGGGGGGGGGGGGGGGGGGGGTTGGGGTGGGGGGGGGGGGGGGGGGGGGGGGGGGGGGGTGGGGGGGGGGGGGGGGGGGGGGGGGGGGGGGGGTGGGGGGGGGGGGGGGGGGGGGGGTGGGGGGGGGGGGGGGGGGGGGGGGTGGGGGGGGGGGGGGGGGGGGTGGGGGGTGGGTGGGTGAGGGGGGGGGATTGAAGGTGACGAAAATTGGAACCAAAAAGTAAATACTATACTGTAAATACTGTAAACAACCCTCACTAGCTGCATGAGGGAACCATCGCACTCCTTCCCAAGGCAGATTTACTACGGGTTTGCCCTGCACCACTGACTATACGTCTGCGGATCAGAACCTCATTAAACGGAGGCACGGCTGTTGTGTCCTGTGCTCTTGGCGTGTCGACAGAGACCCACCACAACCCCTAAACCCTCGTGGTGTTTGTCACCACCAAGGGTTTCCCCCCCCCTCCAACAGACCCGCCCAAAAGCATTCCGGCAAAGGGTAATAAATGAAACAAAACGAAGTGTGGAGAGGGACAAAATTGCCGCAAAAAACCGCCCAAAACCCGATGCAAACATAGAAAGTGTAGGGGACAATCTTCGGGCGCCTACAATGCAATTTGAGGATGAGTTTATTGAAGGCGGTAGAAGAGAAGACAAGAATGTAAGACTAAGGAAGGTTCCATATCTCAATCTCAATCTCCCCTCACCTTTGCACTCTCTGTCTCTGTCCATTCCAGCCTGACGATTCCTCGCTGTCTTATCCGCTTGCGTTTTTCCCCCCTCCTCGCATCCAACCTGCCCATCACTATACCTTCGCCTTCTCTTCCCCATCACACAACCCCCCTCCCCCGCCCCCCGCCACGCAGTTCCCCTGCCCCCCCCCCCCCCCCCCCCCCCCCCCCTCCCCCACCCCCACCCCCCCCCCCCTTTTTTTTTTTTTTTTTTTTTTTTTTTCCCCTTTAACCTTTTTATCTCATAATAAGCCCACTCTCCATCTGAGTTTTCTCGTTTTAAGTATATATCACACAGCAAAGCCGCCCGCCCCCGCCCAGCTCAACACACCCGTCTTTCCCTCCTCCACCTCAGTCCTTCTCTCTGTCTGTCTGTCTGTCTGTCTCTCTCTCTCTCCTCTCTCTCTGGCTTACCCCATCCTCCCCCTCCCCCAACTTCTTCCTTTATTATTTCATTAAAACCTAAGTATTTCATTTGAATTAAGATCTTCTGAATTATTCTAACCTCTCCGATGCAAACTGTTGTGATGCTCAAATTTTTGAGGTACAGGCTCACTGAATGAGGTTTTAAACAACAACATTCGGTGTGTAAATTACTCTCTCCTCCCCCCCTCTACCTGTCTGTCTGTTTGTCTGTCTGTCTGGTCTGGCTGGCCTGGCTGCCTGGCTGTCTGTCTATTCATAAAAGCGTACACACACACATTAAATGTAACAAGGCAACAATGTCCATGTAAAATGTAAAGAATACAACAATGTCCATGGAAAATGTAACAGCGCAAC
>JADBJO010000416.1:382500-385000 GCA_016801955.1 Conus betulinus | reverse complement strand
GAAATGTAAACGTGAAAGGCAACAGCAGGCCTCAGCGTTGATGGACACATTTTGGGCCAACTCAAATGCTGTAAAACTGACAGCTGTCCAGTTTGCGAAGAAGTTTTTTAGAAATATGCGACTAACTACAATCATTTCGCTTTGATATAAACCAAGAACCGAAAAGACTGGTTCAGAAATGATGACATGACAAGATTTTGAAGACTGCCACTGCCACATAACTATTTCGGAGAAATGCCGGCATGTCAGACCAACTGGGGTCGATAAGGTTAAAACGACAAGCTGTTCTCACACTGGGGTCTCTACGACAACAGGTAACGCCGTGAGTGAATCCAGAGATGAAGAGGGGGCAGGATAAGTATCCTCGACCTTCGATAGATGGAGTCCTATCGAAGGCATTCACCACTTTCTGTTGATCTGACTGATTATCTGTCTACCCCTTGTTTACAAAGTTGGCTTTTTTTTTTTCAAAAACGTCGCTATTGGTAGTGTCAAACTGTAAACTCTGAGGCACACTCATAGCGGTCGTTTCCCACTCTTCGCCTTTGTTTGGAGTCCCGATATCATCCTGCCTACAGGCAGTAGGCCAGCCTTGCTGATCAGGGGACAAGAAGAAGCTGGCATACAAATGTTACTTGAGAGGGCAGGTAGTCCAGCCAGCCGAACAAGCCTTTGGAAGTAGTTTCCTGGGCGAGCGAACAGGACTCCAAAGAAAGGCGAAGAGTGGGATACCAATCGAGACACTGATCCTTCACCACCTTCCATGTTTTTTGTGTGTGTGTGTGTGTGTGTGTGTGTGTTGAAATGACTGAGGGAGGAGGAACGCTCTGTGCGGGGGATGTCCCCGTACCCCGCAGCTCTTTCCCGGCGAAACGTCATGATATTAGTTGTACTGGTTTATAACGAGCATAAGTATACAACCAGTGCCCCGCTCAGGTTACAGTAAAGCCGGACGAGCGAAACTGTCCCGGTTTAACTAGGGTAGCGATACTCGTGTCAAATAACAAATTGGCTTCTTTCTCTCCTACCCTCTGATCACACCCATTGCCAACCTTTCCATATCCACCTTCCTCTGTCTGTCTGTCTGTCTGTCTTTCTTTCTTCTGTCTGTCTGTCTGTCTGTCTGTCTGTCTGTCTGTGTCTCTCTCTCTCTCTCTCTCTCTCTCTCTCTCTCTCTCTCTCTCTCCTCTCTCTCCTCAACATCAGATCCTCACTCACAACATCAGATCAGCAGATATCTCTCGCTGTACGCTAAACAAAGACTATACAAATCATCTTGTCTTCGCTTCAACGTCTACGAAATTTCCCATAGATTTTAATGAGCGCAATCTCGTGAGAAAGTGTGATTCCACTGACTGGCCTGTCACGTAAGCAACAGACGTCCGTGTGTTTCGCCAGTGTCATTTGTAAGAGCACAGTCGTTTGACATTAATTAACTCTACTGCTTTATTTTGGAGAGTTTCCTTGCTCGGAAAGTTTGCGTCTGACTCACGCTAGGTACCGGATATCACGTACATTTTATTGCAGACCGAATTACATAAAGTGTTTTTTTTTTTTTTTTTTTTTTTTTTTTTTTTTTTTTTTTTGCGTGATATGGGTCTGAAAATCCCCCTTTGTAAATTTTGACGGTTACATACAAGACCAGGCGAATCTCGTGTTCAAGTACGCGCTTGCTTCTATTTTATGTTGTTTCATCATTATTTCATTTTTTTTTTTTTAACACTCATCAGAAGCACCTAGGTCTACGAGCAGAAGAGCGAGTTCTCGCCGTGCGGTTTTAGCCGTTGAACATGCCAGACGATATACTTGCGCAGCGGAAATGAACGTCCGATTAAAACCAAGGTGAAGCTCGTGTCAGTGCTGTTTTTTTTCCAAACACAGTGGCAGGCCAAGATGCAGCCCCCCCCCCCCCCCCCCCCCCCCCCCCCCCCCCCCCGCGCGCTCCCCATTTAAGCACGTATTCGTTCGTCCACGTATATGTTTTTGAACGTCATTACCTATCTGTATTCATTTGTTTTTCATTTGATGTCATCAGTCCCGGAGACGGTCTACGACCGAAACGTTGACGATTTCTGTTCAGTTTTATTGTTATTATTGTTATTATTATTATTATTGTTGTTATTGTCATTATCATCATTATTACAAATCTTCAAACATCCTCAAAGATAGTTCTTCTTTGTGAAAAAGATCAGCAGTCAAGAATTATTTTCATTATTTAACGATTCAGCATTTTAACGGAGCTTCAAACATTAGTCTGTTTATTTTCCAGTTTAGCTCTCATTACGAATAAGGATTTCAGAACGCCTCAATGCGCGTAGAAAACACACTATCGAGTGAACCGACAATTTGTGAAGTTCAACGTCTTTGTTCTCGTATTTGAGCGACAGACTATAGCCTCGTGTGACAAGGCCTGAAGCCCCCCCCCCCCCCCCCCAACCCCCATTCACTCCCTTACGCCCCATCCCACCCCCCACCCCGCCGCCCCAACCCTCGTGTGTGT
>JADBJO010000416.1:370000-372500 GCA_016801955.1 Conus betulinus | reverse complement strand
CAGAATCTTATGATGCTTAGCTCTTTTCCCAAAACTGTTTTGTAATGTTAAGTCAGGTTCTATTTTTCAAACTACTTTTCCATATTTTAGCCAACGAGTTTTTTTTTTTTTTTCTTACCAACACATGCTCACCATGCGTAATCTGTATGTTTCATTACCACTTGGCAATGGCGGGCTACTTTTGATCATTATATCATCGTATGATACAAGGCGTGTGGGCGTATGAATGTAGTAGTATTTAGTAGGCTGAAACATTGAGGCTTTTATGTTAACTGATGTCTACAGATGTTTTTCAACGTGTGTCCTTCAACTTTTTACCACTTTTTTTTTTTAAATGTATATTTCTTTTTCTCTTCTTTATATGCTTTTTTTTTTTTTTTTTTCCATTTTCCCCCCGTACCCTTATCTTCCGTGTGTTTTATTGTGTGTGTGTGTGTGTGTGTGTGTGTGTGTGTGTGTGTGTGTGTGTGTGTGTGTGACGAAAATGGATATTCGCCAGCTTAGTATAGTACTTTGCGTTTGAAATTGGGTGTCTGTTCTTTTGTGTACTGATGTTTGTTGTACGGACACACTCATTCTGTTCTCATATTTAGTGAAAGGAAACAAAACCATTACAGGTTTCACAAGTTGTGAATAACTATTCGGTGTGTGTGCGTGTGTGTGTGTGTGTGTGTGTGTGTGTGTGTGTGTGTGTGTGTGTGTGTGTGTGTGTGTGTGTGTGTGTGTGTGTGTGTGTGCGCGCGCGTGTGTGTGTGTGTGTGTGTGTGTGTGTGTGTGTGTGTGCCCGGCCTGGTCTTTTGCTATCTCCTTCTTTATGTCTGAAGGTAACTCAGTTTCTGCAAAGCATTTTCAACCTCACCGTTTGCCACCGATATAGTTAGTTCGTCCCACCAACACTCCACTATCGGCAGTTTATCCACCAATACTTTGGTGCAAGGTCTCCCCCCACCCCCACCCCCACCCCCCCCCACGCCCCCTGTCATCAGCGCCGAGAAGAGTTGTAGGCCAGCACACTCACATCCACACCTCTCACTGCCATACCTCTGAGAATTTTTTGTTCTTGCCACACCCGTGGCCGGGTGTGCCTTCCACAGTTCGCCGATCAGCTGGGCCTCCACAATGTTGTCGCTGCCAGACGACTTATCGGCAGCCAAGCAGATGCCAAGAACTGTGGGAAGAGTGCTGAGGTGTGTGTGTGTGTGTGTGTGTGTGTGTGTGTGTGTGTGTGTGTGTGTGTGTGTGTGCGTGCGTGCGTCCGTGCGTGCGTCCGTGCGTGCGTGCGTGCGTGCGTGCGTACGTGCGTGTGTGTGTGTGTGTGTGTGTGTGTGTGTGTGTGTGTGTGTTGTGTGTTGATTATTTGTGGGGAGCGAATGTTCAGACAACGACACGGTTATCACTGATCCGTAACAACAACAGGAACAATTACAATTAACATGATGATGATGTTGACGATGAATGTGGCGAAAATGAAAAAAAAAAAAAATGATGATGAATAAACGGCCATCTGGGATGATAAATCTAATAATAAAATAATGATGATAACGACATTACTACTACTACTACTACTACTACTACTACTACTACTACTACTACTACTACTACTACCACCACCACCCACCACCACCACCACCACACTACTACTACTACTACTACTACTACTACTACTACTGATTATAAACAATGATGATCATGATGATCACGATGACAGCAATGAAAAAGAAATAAGTAAAACTAGAAAGCATTTTTACATTCAAACAAACAAACAAACAAACCATTAGTAAGATGATCAATGGAAGACAGACATACCGCAACATTTACCTCCCCCCCCCCCCCCCCCCCCCCCCCCCCATCCAGCCCCCGACCTTCCCTCCACCACAGCACGTGGAACGCATGACACGCGCCACTATGCATTCCGTTCACTGCCACACGGCTCCATCCCTCATGAGCACGCGTGACTCTTGGATGGCGCCCAGGACAATTACCTCCCTCTATCCAACAACACCCACACACCCACAGGTATCAAGAGCCCTCGGTGACAAAGCTAAGGTCTCCGTGGATCTGCGATGTAACCTAGCTGGTGTTTTTTTTTTATCACGGTATATCACCACCAGTGCATCACCCGACAGACAGAAATATTTAAACAGTTGAAGCAATAGATGTATCGAACAATGAATAATTGCGGTTAATTGTTCCTTAAACGCGCTCACGCACGCACACGCGCGCGCGCACACACACACGCACACACACACACACACGCACATGCACATGCACACACACATACACACACACACGCACACACACACACACACACACACACACACACACACACACACACACACACACACACACACACACACACACACGCACGCACACACGTACGCGCACACACACACACACACACACACACACACACACACACACACACACACGCGCGCGCGCGCGCGCGCGCACACATGCATGCACACACACACACACACACACACACACACACACACACACA
>JADBJO010000416.1:352500-362500 GCA_016801955.1 Conus betulinus | reverse complement strand
AACAGATTACAGTGAAGGAAAGAAATGCTTCCGTGTGAAGAAACACGAACTGGAAGAACACTTCGCTCATGCCATTAAGATGAATCACGAAACACTCTAGCGAAACTTGAACACACACAAAACGGTCAAATCATAATTCCAATCTTCTTTCGCTTTTATTTTACTTACCACTACACCAGTCTGTCTCTCTGTCTATCTGTCTGTCTAAAGAAAAACTGGATTCAAAAAATTTGGAGGGGTGGGAGAGAGGAGAGGGGTGGTCGTCATTGAAATCATGCAGTGCTTCCAAGGGTTCTTTTGGTGTCAATTGTATTCCCGTTTGTTTGTTTTTGTTTGTGTTTCCAAAATGAAAACAAGCCATCTAAGCCGAGTATATTTTCTAACATATTTTTCAAAACAAAAATTTAAGTGAGCTGTGTCCCAAAGCAAAAAACTGGCGGAAAACTGAGGAGACAGTCATTCTACGAAGCTGGAAGCTGAGGCGACGGATGTTTTTCAAAACCGAAAAACCCAAGGCAACCGACGTTTCGCACAGCGGAAACTGTGTCCCCAACGTTTTGGAAAGCATAAAACTGAAACCACCAACGTTTGATGCCGCTAGCGTTTTGCCCAGCAGGAAGCTGACGCCATCCATGTTTTAAAAGGCAGAAGATTGAGACCTGTAACGTTACCTTTGCACAACTGTTAAAAAAAAAAGCCACTGGACCTTTTGCACAGCAGAAAAAAAAGAGGTCACCGACGTTTTGCACCGCAGAGAACTAAGGCTACCAACATTTTGAAACGCAGAAAACTAAAGCCACCACCAACATTTAAAACGCAGAAAACTAAGGCCACCAACATTTTAAAACCAACATTTTAAAAACGCAGAAAACTAAGGCCACCAACATTTTAAAACCAACATTTTAAAACGCAGAAAACTAAAGCCACCAACATTCTAAAATCAACATTTTAAAACACAGAAAACTAAGGCCACCAACATTTTAAAACGCAGAAAACTAGGGCTTCCACGATTTCGAAAAGCAGAAAACTAAGGCTACCATGATTTCGAAAAGCAGAAAACTAAGGCAACTAACGTCTTTAAAAGCAGAAAACTAAGGCCACCAGTGTTTTGAAAAGCAGAAAACTAAGACCACCAACATTTTAAAAAGCAGAAAAATAAGGCCACCAACGTTTTGCACAGTGGAAAACTGGGCAACCAACTTTCTGCACAACGGAAAATGGAGGCCACCAACATTCTAAACAGCGGAAAACTGAGACCACCAACGTTTTGCGAAACATCCGACTGAGGCCATCAAACTTCGAAAAGCATAACTCTGAGGTCACCAACGTTTTGTATTATATTGCACTAAACTCTCAGCTGCAAGGGCTCTTCCATGCTGTCACTTTGGAGCGCTTTTTAGTGCCGATGCCCCCGAATGTGACGTCACAGACACGGCTTGTGGTCAAGGCCTGCAATGTGCCGGGCTCGTGATTCTGGTGACCCCCGGATTTGCGGGTTCGAATCTCCACTACGCTGTTTTGGTACAGAGGAATTTGTCCTTTGGAATAAACATCGGATTCGACTCCATTTCCCGAGGTTCCGTGTGTGAGGGCACGCCTAACATCTTCCACGCACGTAAAATCCCATCACCAAACTTTCGGAAATGAAGCCAGTTTGGCCGTTGGTATGGATGACACGTATGCACATAGTCTGGATCCTCCGTGGGGAAGAAATGAAAAAAAAAAATGACTCAAAAACTAAGCGATTGATAAGAGAGTGAATACGAGGGGGGGGGGGGGGGGGGGGGGGGGGGGGGGGGGGTAGCATCAGCAGGCAGCTCTCAGTCAGTCGACTCTTTTCAGAAGGGTACCCCGTTAAGTAAACGAAAGTGTGGACTGTAAAGCGCCTAGGGCTTTATCTCTAAACGAGGATAGGCGCTAGATTCATAACAACAATAATAATAATAATAACAATAAGAACAACAAAAAAAAACAATGATAATGATAATAATAGTCATAATGATGATGATGATGATGATGATGATGATGGTAATATAATGATAATGATAATAATTATAATGTGACCCGAATTCTTTCATTCAGTAACTCATTGTTTGGTCATTTATTCACTCATGTTCATTCATTCATTCATTCATTCATTCATTCATTCATTCGTTCGTTCGTTTCATGCGTTCGTTAGTCGATTGATTGATTGATTCGTTCATTCATTCGTCATCGTGTACATCTGTACTGGATTGTATTTTCAGGCAGTTCCAGTGCTGACCATCAGCGCCAGTAAGACAAAGTGGGAGCCCAACTCAGGACTGCCCTTTCACGGATAGACCTCCCTCTCCCTCAGGTACGTTTGGCTTGGACTGACTGCTAACTGCATGAGCGTTTGATTGAATCATTGCTTTATACCACCGTACAGACACAAACGCACCCAGGTGTGTAAAAGAATTGGCGCTTGCGCTTGCGCGCGCTGCTACTTCTAGGGGCGACTATCAGCCCATTATCACTACCCGGAGTGATCAGTCAGTATGATACAATAAAGGCAAAGATACTACCTCAAAGTATAAGAATGATGATAATGATCGGATTGATTGGAGTGAACTCATAACACATTTCACAGGCTCATCATACAGATGATATTAAAGACAATAATGTCGATACTTGATATTTCAGATTCCCAGAGACGGCATTAAAAGCTGCCGATTATTCCATCCGCCAATATCTGCTGCTTAAATCAGATTAACACTCCGGAAATATATAGTGGGGTAATGTTAAAAAAAACATAAAAGAGAAAAAAGAGAAATGAAAGGTATAGTTTAGGGACAGAACACCAGAGAGAGACATCTCAATGAGATCAAACTCTTCTGGTAAGGCAAGCGAGACGACAGTTCTGGTCCACCTGCACGAAAGAAGCTTATAATCATAAAGATCTACAGATATTAGTGGAAGGGGGGGGGGGGGGGGGGGGGGGGCTCAATAAAATGAAGAGTGGAATCAATTTGCCTTACTGCCCAGTTAAAGTAAACGGCCACAAGCTTCCAGTTTAGAAAAGCTGAATCTTTCATAGACATGTTTGCTGATACACTAAACGCAAACAACGTATCAGAAAAAATACGGCATTTGTAGAGAAAATGAGGACAAAAGAGATATGCAAAGATCTTGAGGTATTAATGCTCACTATGTCAATGCTCCTCTTAGGTTGAACGAGTTTAGAATTATGTTATTTCTTCTCTCAGTAATAAGAAAACATCAGTGGATATGGACGGGATTCCTAGTGAGTAAATAAAACACTTGCCTAACAACTGAGTAAAAGGGTAAAATCACTTATTCAAGAAATGTTGGTGTCAGGGAATTATTCTGAAAATATGGAAACACTCGACTATAATGCCAGTATCAAATCAAAGAAAACCTTGAAGTGATCAAAACAACCATAGACCAGTCGCACTAACCCCTCACAATCAAAAAAACTACGGGGAAAAAAATCTTAACCAGACTCATGTAGCCTACTACTGTCATTAAAAACAAAATAATTACCATAAATCAAGCAGGATTTCGAAAAAAGTAGACCAACTGTTGATCATGTTTTATAAAACTAACTACCCAGATTACTTTGCCCACTGGTAGACTGTACTAGCAACGTTTGTGACGTTCAAAAAGCTTTTGATCATGTATGGTATATTAAATAACTATATAAACTGAAATCTGTTGACTTTTCTGGAAGTAGTTATTATTATATGAAAGGTTTTCTTATGGTTAGAAGTATTCAGGCAAAGTGGGAAAATTCTTGTTTATCACCAAAATCTCATAAAAGGAGTATTCCACAGGGGGTCAGTCATTGCACCTCACCTATTCAGTGTTTTACTTCATGATCTTCCAAAAGGTCAAGTAATGCTGTCTTTGTACAGTATCTCGAAAATATATGCTGTGTGGATAAATTCTTCTACGAAAAAGAAAACACCTGGTGGATAATCAAATATTTTACCGAACTTGAGAAGCTCATCAAGTATTATTTGAAAATGATTTTTTAACACAATCCTGTTAAAAGACGTTTGACAATTAGGGATCAAAGGTATGGTTTTCTGAGGGATCGAATCAGAGTGTGTTCTCTATAAACATTATGGAATAGTGTCTATGATAAAATCCACCTCCTACCTCACACTTACTTGCGATGGAAGAAACAATTTTGGAATACGGTCATCAAAATGATTTTGTTTAATTTTTCTCAGATTGTTTGAAAATACTCAATGATAGCTTTAGTGTAATTAACTTGGGCATGGCACTTAAAAGTACTTTTCTCCGAGACAGATATGATTAGAAATAGGGTCATACGTAAACTGATTTATGAACAACAAACAGACTGATACAAATACCACCATGGAAAACTCTAGAGAGCTAATTCTGATATCAGTGATTCATCTGTAAGAGAGAAAGGAGACAATGTAAAATTTTTTCAATATGTCGCTGAGAATCATACATTAAGCAAGTGCCCGGACTATTCTTAAATCTGCACTCCTTGGACCCTCTATGACAATCAGAAAGCATTATTTAGAATTCCTTGCTTAAAATAAAAAGACATTTTATACAGGAAAAAAGATCAATTTCACCGCCAAGCTAATTGCTATTCCGCTTTTGTATTAATTCACTTAATAATTCAGTAAGCTGTATCAGATACTCTTTTGCGCGGATTCAAAGTCAGTTTCACATACTTTAAGTGCATCAAATTCTAAAGTAAGACAACATATTTGAAAAAAAAAAATCATTCATCTTGTACATTTGCTCCTTTGAGAGGTAGCAGTATAACCTCCTTCTGGGAGTCTTCACGTGGACGAATCTACGTCATGAGGAAATCGATAGACTGACAAAATATGAGGTAATTGTAAAATATGGGGCAAAACGCGTCGATCATGTTCGCAGTTTAATTAAACATTCCCTTAAACTTCCGGAAGGATATAGTGCTCTACAAAGTGTTTCCTGGAAAGACTTCAGAAAGAATCAAGAAAGTTCTGTTTATGCTCTACCTATTCACCAGGTCAACCAAAACCTGGTGTTCGGTGATATCATATCTGATGGTGGTCACAGTTACTTGATGTGAATTTAGTACCTTCTTTGATGTATAGATTTAAAGTTTTGTTTTTTTTTTTTTTAAAGTAAGTACTCAAAAAAGATGTACTCTGTCAGCGGAGAAAATAATGAAAACGTTTACATATTTTTAATTGCAGGCATCTGGATTTTTTTTTTTTGCCTGTGTTTTTCTGAATTCCCTTTTAAATAACCCCAGTGTAAACTGTGACATTATCTGATGGGAAGTTGCAGCTCAACATCTGTTACAATGTTACGCTAACTCAATGCTTTCAGTTTGTGTTTTCTTTACTATTCTTAATGTTGACTTGGCACTTGATCCCCCTTCACGCCCCCCCCCCCCCCCCCTCCCTATTCTGTCTAATATTACAATGTAGATAGTCATGGAATTGAAGGGGACACACACACACACACACACACACCACACACACACACACAGACACACACACACACCAGAGAGAGAGAGAGAGAGAGAGAGAGAGAGAGAGAGAGAGAGAGGAGAGAGGAGTAGAGACGTGCGCACGCGCGCACGCACACACACACACACACACACACACACACACACACACACACACACCACACACCACACACACACACAAACACACCACACACGCACACACGCACGCACGCACGCACACACATGCATACACGCACGCACACATGCACTCGCACACTCACGCACACACGCACTCCCCATCCGCCACCACACAATCAGTGACTCACTCCTTCGCTTCAGTATGATGAAAAGGAGACTGGAGAACTCTTCTCTCTGCCCATCTGACGTGTCCATCCACACCTGAGAGGTTAGCGCGAAGAGACATGCATGGCCTCTGACAGATTTCCTTTGTACTGACTAATGGACTAATGGAACTGACCAACACTAGCACACACACACACACACACACACAAACACACACACACACACACACACACACACACACACACACACAGAGAGAGAGAGAGAGACGAGAGAGAGAGGAGAGAGAGAGAGAGATGGTGAGAGAGAGAGAGAGAAGCGACGGATAGACAGACACAATACAATATAATATTTATCTTTTGCCCCTTTTGGGGGCACACACATGCACACACATACACACACACCCACACACACCAACACAACACACACACACACACACACACACCACACACACACACACACAAAGAGAGGAGAGAGAGAGGGGGGAGAGAAGAGGAGCGTAGAGGAGAGACGGAGAGAGAGGAGAGAGGACGAGACGGACAGACAGACACAATACAATACAATATTTATGCTTTGCCCATTTTGAGGGCACACACACACACACACACACAAACACACACACACACACACACACACACACACACACCACACACAGAGAGGAGAGAGAGAGAGAGAGGGAGACAGACAGACAGACAGACAGACAGACAGACAGCCGGCAGCGGAGAGAGAGGAGAGAGAGAGAGCGCGAGAGAGTAGACGAGAGATTGACGAATACAATACAATAGTTATTCCTTTTTGCCCCTTTTGGGGGCACACGCACACACAAACCACACACACAACAAACACACACACACACACACACACACACACACACACCCACATACACACTCACACACCCCACACACACCAAAAACACCCAACACACACACACCCACACCGATGAGAGAAGAGAGGAGGAGAGAGATAGAGTAGGTGGAGGAGAGAGACGGAGTCTCGAGAGAGAGAGAGAGAGAGAGCGAAAGGGAGAGGAGGGAGAGAGGAGATGAGAAACAGAGATGGACAGGGGGGAGAGGGGGGAGAGAGAGGGAAGAGAGGAGAGAGAGACCCGACAGACAGAAGGAGCGGAGACACGATGAGAGGGGAGGAGAGAGAGAGACGAGAGTGGGATGGAGAGGAGAAGCGAGAGGGAGAGGAGAGAGGATGAGCGGAGGAGCGGAGGAGAGGAGAGGAGAGGAGAGAAGAAAAAAGAGATACAGATAGAGACGAGGAGGAGAGAGAGGAGAGAGCAGAGAGAGCCCCACCGTGAGAGGAGGGGGTGGGGGAGAAGCCCCCCGGACGAGAGAAGGAGGATGAGAGAGGACACAGGAACAGGAGGACAGGAGTGAGAAGAGGGAGCGGCAGGAGAGAGGAGAGGGCGACACGGAGAGAAGACATGGACACACGACACACACCAGCGACAAGGACAGTGAGATGAGAGAGGATGATTGAAGAGGGGGAGGGAGATAGAGGAGAGAGAGAGAAACGAAGACAGAGAGAGCAGGAGAGGGACGAGGAGAGAAAGTGCGAGAGAGGAGGCGACGGGAGAGAAACATGAGAAACAGAGGGAAGAGAGAGGAGAGCGAGGGAGAGGAGGAAACCGAGAAAAAGAGGAGAAACAGAAGGACCACAGAAGGAGGAGAAGAATGGAGAGAGGAGGAAGAAGAGGAGGCGAGGAGAGAGAGAGGAGAGGAGAGAAGGAAAGAAGGAGAGTGAGGAGGAGAAGAGGAAGAAACAGACAGCCAGACAGCCAGAGAGGAGAGAGGAGACTGCGAGGAGGAATTCTCGAGAGAGATGAGAGAAGGAGAAGAGAGTGAGGCTGAGAGCGAGGCGAGAGGAAAGAATGACGAGAGGAGTCGAGAGGGGAGACGAGAGGAGGAGAGTAGGGCGCGAGTTTCTTTCTTGATCTATATATCTATTTATTTTTTCTTATTGTGTCTATTCATTTATTCGTTTAATCTATTTATTTATTTCATTACTTATTCATTTATTTATCTATTTATTTATTTTATATCTTCATTCTTGCATAAAACAAAGGCGAATGTCAAGCGTCTTGAGTACGGCCGAATTTTAAGAGCTATAATGGATGCATGTTCGGAAATCTGCAAGGGAGGTAACCTGAGTTAGAGCTTAAGTTCAGCGTCAGTAACCCCTTTGTTTTTTTAATTAATGGGAAAAAAATGTTTTCACGAAACAAATTGATTGAGACTGCGATGAACACTCTCAACGCTGCTTTGCCGTATTAGTTCGATCAGAGAGATCAAATGTCAAAGTATGGGCGTGGAACGGTGCGCTTAAAACGCAGACAGTCTATAGCCCAGTCTGGCTTGACCCATAGACTGAGAAAAGGTAACTCTATTTGCAATGGAAGGACAAGTGTTATCTTCCCCTGTTATTATTTTTTTTTTCCAGGCACACGTCGATTTAGAATATCAACGGCCTAGTTATCGTGCTGTGAATTTAATGTAGATATGTACGCATTCTCGTTTCACTGCTATCGTTTCCTTTCTTTTCCTTTCTTTCTTTTTTCTTTCTTTCTTTCTTTCTTCTTTCTTTCTTTCTTTCTTTCTTTCTTTCTCTTTACTGCTGTCGTTTCCTTTCTTCTTTCTTTCTTTCTTCTTTTTCTTTCTCTTTCTCTTTTTCTTTTTCTTTGTTCTAGATCTTTTTTTTTTTCTTCCCTCCTGTCCTTGTTCCTTTCTTCCTTTCTTTTTTCTCTTTGTTTCTTTCTTACTTTTACTTCCTTCGTTCCTTCCTTCCTTCCTTTTTTTTCGGAACAAGACTTCTTTGCTGGAAGTGGAGATAGTTCTGAAAAGACACTTTGTGATCGCCGGGGCTATAGACTAATAACAGAAAAATGCACACACACACACACAAAAAATCCTTTTTGTTTTTTGGTGTCCCATTCCTAACCTATCCACACACCTGGGATGTCCGCCCTCTCCTCCCTCACACACACACACACACACACACACACACACACACACACACACACACACACACACACACACACACACACACACACACACAGCGACTTCCATTGCCTTTTCACAGCTTCCTCTCTTGCACAGCTTTTCTCCATCTCGTTAGGCAGCTCATCACTCAAAACCGATACCATCAGCAGGAGTCGTCTTTTCCTTCTCAGTTCTTCACTTCCAACTTTCCGCTCGCCCCTCCCCCCCCCCCCCCCCCCCCGACCCGACCCCCCCCCCCCCCCGACCTCCCCCCGCCCCCCCTCCCCTCTTCTCCCCCCAACCCACCCCCCCAGCAGCAGCTCCCCACCTTGCCCCTCATCCTTCCCTCTTTCCTACCTCTCCTCCTTTCGATATCCCCCCCCCCCCTCCGCTTCCCCCCCCCTCCCCACACACTCATATCCAGCCCAAAACGAGAGATGGCGGTTCTGACAGCATCTGATAACCACCCCGTCGCTTCATCTTTCATTGAGAGAGACTGAGAGTGACAGAAGAGAGAGAGAGAGAGAGAGAGAGAGAGAGAGAGAGAGAGAGAGAGAGAGAAGTTATAGGGGGTGAGCAGGGGGGAGGGGACGGGGTGAAGGGCCATGGGCTGGGAGGTTCGGCGGGGGGAGGGGGTGGGGGGGGGGGGGGGGGGGTCCGGAAGGGGGGGAGGGGGGCGCTGGATGGGCATTTGTCGGTTCTGCTATTGTTAGCGAGCGACTCGCTGGGATGGCAGGTGTATATGTCTGACTGGCTGGGTAGTGGTCAGAAATGAGTCTGTCCTGGCTGGTCTATTTCCGGTTTTGCCGGAGGTCTGTTTTTTTCCATCTGGTGGATTTTCTGTTCATCTGTCTGTTTCTGGCTGTGTCTGTTTCTATCAGTCTGTGTGTCTGTCTGCATGTCTGTCTGTGTGTCTCTGTCTGTCTGTCTCTCTCTCTTTTCAGTGTGCGTGCGTGCGTGCGCGTGCGTCTCTCTCTCTCTCTCTCTCTCTCTCTCTCTCTCTCTCTCTCTCTCTCTCTCTCTCTCATCTGTCTGTATGAGCGCGCGGGCGTGTGCTTGCTTGTGCGCGGGCGAGTGCTTGCTTGTGTGTGTGTGTGTGCGCGCGCGCGTGTGTGTGCGTGTGCGTGTCAGAGAGAGAGAGAGAGAGAGGGGGGTGTTCATGACGATGATGATGATGAGACAGACAGACGAGTGATAGATAAGCAGGTACAGAGAACGAGAGGGAGACAGAGACAAAGTAATAGAG
>JADBJO010000416.1:340000-347500 GCA_016801955.1 Conus betulinus | reverse complement strand
AGAGAGAGAGAGAGAGAGAGGAGAGAGAGAGAGAGGAGACAGAGAGAGAGAGAGAGAGAGAGAGACAGAGAGAGAGAGAGACAAGACAAGACAAGACAAGACAAGACAAATTTTTTATTATCGAGGGTAACAGATAAGCAAGTTCATGCTTTTTTTTACATCCAGCCCTCGCCCAAGAGGGGAACAAAAAATTGCAAATGAAAAATGAACAAACGACAAAACAAAACAAAACAAAAACAAAAACAAAAACAAACAAACAAACAAGAGACTGAACACACACAAAAAAGTTTGAAAATACAAAAAATGGAAATTACCTCAAAGAAACGTAACACACCTTAACAATCCCCACACAGAAAACGCCCCTCCAAACACCCACCCAAACACTTGTACACTTTCGCAAACAAGCAACTCACAAATATACATAGTAAGCGGCGTGGTGAAGAGAGAGAGGGGCGGGGGTGGAGAGAAGCGGAGAGAGAGAGAGAGAGAGAGAGAGAGAGAGAGAGAGAGAGAGAGAGAGAGAGAGAGAGAGAGAGAAAGCACAAAGCATGAACATTAATGATGCTAATTCTCTGTATTAGCACAAAGCATGAGATGATGCTAATTCTCTGTAACAACACAAAGCGTGAGATGTGGCCAATGCCCTGTAATAACACACAAAGCATGAGATGTTGCCAGTACTCTTCATAGCAGAGAGCATGAGATGTAGCCAATGCCCTGTCATAACAGAAAGCATAAGATGTAACCAATATCCCCAAAATAAACAATGTAACAAAAAAAAAAAAAAAAAAAAAAAAGAAAAAAGGCACTGTCTGTTGGCAGTACCTGTGATAAATGAAAGTATAGATGTAACCAGTGCCCTGTAGTAAAGGAATGCATAAAATATAACCAGTGCCCAGTCGTCGCGGAAAGGTTGAGATATTGCCAATACCCCGTCCCAACAAAATGCTTAATATGTAAGGTCAGTCTTTCTGCTAAGAATGCTATCTTCGCACCAGAAACCAGTAAAAGGGCAGTCCGTTTAACTTGGAAGTTAGGACATGACCACAACGGGAGGCTCTCTGTCTGATCCAAAGCGGGCGTTGCCAGCTTATATACATACTAGCTGTTTTAACCCCCGTTCAGCTCCCCCCCCCCCTGCCCCCCCCCCCCCCCCCCCCCCCCCCCCCCCCCCCCCCTGCCAGCCTCCACCACCCCATTCAATTTTCTCTGTCGTGTCCCTTCTTCCCCGTTCTCCACCCACTCCTTGCTCTCTAACCTATCTGTATCGACTTTTGGAAAATGTTAAAAAAAAAAAAAGCCTAAATTAACTGTAAATGTACTGTACTGTGTTTAAGACCAAGAGAGAGATCCGCTTCAAATTCCAATCTCACCTTTGTTTCATGACATGTCCACATTAACAATGTGTGCCACAGAAGTGATTCGCTCTTGACCTGCGCAGTGTGCTAAACAGTCAGCTACAAAAATGTGGATTAGTATCAGACACATACAGACGCACAGACAGTACACGATGTATGTATTAGATCTTATCGCTAACAAACAAATACCATACTGCTGTCAAACCGCCAAACAATTATGTGCGCAACAAGTTTGTACACGCAGAGACTGGGTGCCGATAACTGGATGGGTATGCGAGTAACATCCCAATTTGCGTCACAAGAGTGAACTGTCGGGGTCATCGAGGACAGCCAATGGTGGCCCGGGGATGAATATTCATGAACTTTCTGACGGTCGGGTACTGCTGACTGATGGAGAGAAATAACACCCCCTCCACTCTTGACTGAGCCCCGGCATGCCATACAGGACGCCAGGAGGGCGTTATATCACGCTTTATTCTCACTTGGCCGGAATCTGCCGGTGTCGTAGTTGCTTAATAATAACATTCGGAAAGTTTCCGGCCTTCACAAGAAGTCTACTCTATCTTCACCACACGACTTGATTATTTCCCTTGCTTCTTTCTCATCTCGCTCGACGGCATTCGTCATTCTCGTCCGGGGCGAGGTTACAAGGTTCGGCCGTACCTGCGCCACTCCCTTCCTCTCCCCCTATTCTTCATCTTCGCGTCCACTCTCCACTCTCCACCCTCATCACTACACCCGTACCCCCTTTCACCCCTCGTCCCCATTCCAAAGAAAAAAGATCGAAAGCACCCCCAAGGCAAATTTCTGGAAAATAAAAAAAAAGAAAGAAACTGGTGGCGGAGCCTGTCAACAGCAATTCCTCTGCTGGCAATTGTCGAGTGTTTGTGGGTAAGAAGCTCCGTCCCACACGTACCCCCTCCTACCTTTCCCCTCCACATCCTACATTTCTGTCTCTTCCCCAGATTCAACAACTTCTTGCCGGACGAGAACAGTTTCTCTATATAACTCTACTTCCACTTCCCCACGCTGTCCCCTCCTCCCCTCCCCCCCCCCCCCCCCCTCCCTCTGTCCGACCCCTCCTTCCTTCCATTCTTCTCTGTTGCTGCTAGTTCAAGCCGGTGTGCAAGAGGCAGGACGTTGTGAACGGAACTCGAGCGAAACATCCTTGCGATCGAGAGACAAAGGTTTCAGACATCTTCTTTGCATCCACTTCAAGGGAGATAAGATACGATAAGACTACATAAAGTGTGTGACGACCAGGCCTGCAGCAGAAATTTGAGTGTGAGAAAGCACTTTTACATTCCTGCGAACCTTTCCCTCGTCTTTCTTCGTTCGTTCATCGCCAAGAGGTCTTGTGATTCACCATTGATGAGGTTAATATACATCTATAAGTGACCGTTTTTAGTCACACCCAAAGGATAGCTGCAAGCTGCCCTCAAGGATGCGTCTTAAAACGTTCATGGTTTTTTAAATCATGAGCGATTGATTAGAGGACAACAGTGTCGTAGTACCACGCATCGTTTAAACAGTTCAGTGATGTCATGAATAAAGTTTTTTTTTTTTTTTCATTTAAAAAAAACATATGTCCTCATTAATTAAGTAGCTATGCTAAAATATCAGTGAACTAAATCACATTATTCTAATATGAGTGATTCACTCTGCCAGATGCAGAGAATATGTCTCAACAAATAGTAACGGACAAAATGGGGGTGTCAACGATTGATTAAACGTAATGTGCTTGACGGTAGAATTGGTTGTTCTCAGAAATTAACGTATGGGGTTTCCTCGGTGTTTTTTTTTTTGTTTTTTGGGTTTTTTTTTTTAGGGGGGGGGGGGGTGGCTGAATGTGGTTTTAGGCACAATTGTGGCTGGAAGAATATGACGACGACCAGCAGGCGGCCGCCAATTTAGCTGCCCGAATTATAGGACAGATGAGTTGGAGACGGGCTATAATCAGGTATAAGCTGATAACCCCTCCCCCCCCCCCCCCCCCCCCCCCCCCCGGGGTTTTCCCCGAGATTTTCTCAAAAAAAAAAAAGAAGAAAATCATGTCGAAACTGGATTGGAATCCTTTAAATCAAAACATTTGTTCAAACTAAATTAGAATTGGGGGGGGGGGGGGGGGGTGTGTCACTTTGTCATAAAATGTGGAGGATACCGCCATGCTGCTCCAATTTGATATGCCACAAATGCTGGCAAGTACAGGTATGGAAGATGACGTTGCCTCAACCTTCATCGACAGTTAGCTTTCGGGGGTGTAAGTGTCGATGCTTTCAGTTAAAAGCCAGGCTAGTTACCTCGCACGTGCCTAACTTCTTGATTTCGAATCCAGAAGGCTGGTTGGTACACAGGCAGAAAACAAAAACAAACCCAAACAAACCAAACTAAAAGCCAGGAAGTTTCTCATGTTGCTTATAGCAATGATTGATGGCAAGAAGAAAAAAAATCGTTACAGAAGTAGCAGAAAGAGGTTGGAAAAGAAGGGAAAAACCGTTCTCTCTCCAGTGACGACATTTGGAGGATTGATCAGAACTTCCGTTGCGTCTCCACAACACTTTAGTTACCGTCTTACTTAAGGGTTGAGAGAGAGAGAGAGAGAGAGAGAGAGAGAGAGAGAGAGAGAGATACAGATAAGATAAGAAATAAGGAACCGGGGGCAAAACGTTGCGAAAGATGAACGTTTTGAAGCATACGTGTGTGCTAGTTTGATGTGAATATAGCATGTATTATAGCATGTATTTGTACGGAATAATGAGAAAGACAGAAACGCCCTAAGAAATTCAGAATCCTCGCTCCTCCCCCCACACTCCTTTCCTCTTTCCTCCTCTTTTCCTCCCTCCTCCTGTCTTCTTTTTCCTCCCCCCCCCCCCCAACCCCTTCCCTCGTCACCAACCGCCCCCCTCTCCACCAGACTGAGTCCTCCTCTCTCACTCTTTGCTAGTGACCGAGTCAGAAGGACAGCACACCATCATCATCGTCAACCACGCATACGTGTATTGGTGCAAGACCTGCCTCCAGCCTCATGTTGTTTATGACTCATCCCTGTTGCTGCTGCCTCCTCCCTGATGTCTGAAAGCGTCTTCCAGAAAACACAAAGGCTGCTAACACTTCCCGTAAATTAGCCCAGAGATGTCTGGGTGTCCCGGCTTGCTTGTGTGGTGCTTGGCGTCATCACTACAATATCTTCGCGTTTGAGGGTTTGGCCCTTACCTAGTGCTGATAATAGCTCGGCAAGAAATGATAACAGAAAGAGGATGGGAAAGGAAGAGGCGGGGGGGGGGGGGGGGGGGGGGGGGGGGGGGGGGGGGGGGGGGGGGGGGGGACTATCCCTGTCCAATGATGACATTTTATTTGGAGTTCACAAAACCCTCTGTTGAGTCTCCACTGTACTGCGTCTTACACTGGAACTGCAGGAGTAGACCTACGTAGGAAAATAAAGGAAAGGCATTCACTAATCACAGTAAATACAGCATAACTATGTGTTCAGTACCATAAGAAACAATTATTCTGTCAATATACTTGGCTAAAAGAACAAAGCAATGTCACTGTATGTACAGTTGGAAGACAGAGAGAGAGAGAAAGAGAGAGAGAGAGAGAGAGAGAGAGAGAGAGAGAGAGAGAGAGAGAGAGAGAGAGAGAGAGAGAGAGAGATGATAAAAAACGCTGGGAAATGTTAACGTTCCCAAGCATTACTTTTGCTGTAAGTTTGTTTGATGTATATATAGAATGTATTTGTACGTTATAATGACCCCCTTCCCTTTCTCCCCTAAAAATGACCAGAAAGCATGAAAAAAAAAAAGAGAAAGTAGAAAGGAAAGGAAGATAGAAACTACCTAAGAAGTTTAGAACATCTACTCCTTCCATACACTTTCTCCCCCCGACCTCCTTTCCTCCCTTCCACCCCCCCCCCCCCCCCCCCCCCCCCCCCCCCCCGACCAAAATCCCGACCCACCCCTTCTCCACCAGAAGAGAGCAAGTCAGGGGGACGGCACCATCATCATCAACTATGCAGAGTGTGTGTGTGTGTGGGGGGGGGGGGGGGGGGGGGGGGGAGGGGGGGGGGAGGGGGGGGGGGGTTGGGGAGACCTGTCTCCAGCATCAGATTGTTTATTACACCTCCCTGTTGCTGCTGCCTCCACTCCGATGTCTGGAAACGTCTTCCAGAAAACACAAGGCTGCTAATACCTCCCGTAAACTACCCCGGAGATGTCTGGGTGTCTCGGCTTGTGCAGTTCTTGGCGTCATCACAACAATATCATGCCAGTTGAAGGTTCGGCTCGTAATCGGATGTGGGTGGCTTTGACGATAAGGGAGAGAAACACACCGTCACAAATGATCGGCTGGCTGTATATTTTGGTTACACGTAAAATAGTTGTCGGCAACACGATTTACCTTCTATTCAGCTTACGGAGAATGTGATTGTCTAGCTTAGGGTTGAACCTGTTTTAGAATTTTCTGTTGTTTTTTTTCCCCAGTTAGTTTGTCTTTTATTATTATTATTATTATTACTATTGTTATTATTATTTTAATGCGACACATTGTCTCTACTGGCCAGGGTTTTTAGTTGCCCAAGACTACCATTTAACAAAATTAAACAAAAAGTAATATGCGCACGTGCGCGTATGTATGTGTGTGTGTGTGTGTGTGTGTGTGTGTGTGTGTGTGTGTGTGTGTGTGTGTGTGTGTGTGTGTGTATATCTGTGTGCGTCTGTCTGTTTTGTGTGTCTGTCTGTGCGTGCGTGCCCTGCTCGCGTTGACAGAGTAGAAACAACTGTCCAAAATGAAATCAAATCAAATGACAAAAAAACATCTTTCGAGCGCTTGGCCCCATCTATCGGGATGAAAGACATTCAACGTTATCAGTGAGAGTTTAAAACACTTCATCTTATTATGAGCAGACTAAAGGGGAGCTATAGTAGTATAGCTAAATAAAGATCGAGGAATATCAAGACTCCGATCACATGTACATGCATGTGTCGGTTTTAGATATCTGGATATCCATCCTTCGACCAGCAATCGAGGTATTAAGTTACGGAAATAAGCCTTGGGGGTAGGTGCATTTTTTTTTTTTTTTGATTAGTCAGATCCTGTCAGTGCTTCCGAATTGAATCTTCGAGGTATTGTGTCTTTCTCATATTCCAGACTGAAAATGTGAGAATACGAATAGCTCCAGATGAAGAAAGAGAGTCATCACGTACCAAAATATCAGATTATTTCTTGCAGCTTCTTTTGCATAAAAAAATAAGCTAAGTCATTGCCATGTACGCTGGCATGCCAGAAACCAACAATACAAATATTTTGACACCCTGTGTTATCAACGGGTGAAATACGATCAGACATGCCATGTCTCAACGACTAGATTTCAATTGTCACTGTAGAGCCGGCCATAAAAACGTTGAGTTTGAATCCGACAAGATTTCTTTTCTTAAGTAAAAGAGAGATATCAAAAATAAGATCTACTGCTTTCAAAATGGCAAAGACCTCAACTGCAAATATGGAACGTTCTTATGTGATGAGGATTTTTTGGTTTGAATATTAAGCTCTGGCCTTGGAAAATCAGCCCCAACGTCGTCAACAGAACCGTACTTGCTATCTATATCTATATCATTGGCACAGGATGACACTAACCAGGGGATTGTTTTTGACCGAGATTCCCGTCGGGGAATATGATTTCAGCGTGCTCTGCCCACCACAAAGTCTGTTAGCAGGCTTTGAAGCGTGGTTGTGTCATCATGAGACAAATTACGGTTCTGAAAGCACGGGAAAACATAAACAGCCCAAGGACGTGTTCTCTTCTTTGTTACGTACCTCTCTGGAAACATACGTACTCTCATCCGGTTGCTCTGTGCCTCCAGCCTAACACATGTTGCATGAAACCTGCAGGAGTTCTGTTGAATGACTGCGCTTCCTGCCTAACACATCTTGCATGAAACCTGCAGGAGTTCTGTTGAATGACTGTGCCCCCTGCGTAACACATCTTGCATGAAACCTGCAGGAGTTCTGTTGAATAACTGTGCTTCCTGCCTAACACATCTTGCATGAAACCTGTAGGAGTTCTGTTGAATCACTGTGCCTCCTGCCTAACACACATTACCCGAAACTTGCAGGAGTTCTGCTGAATGACTATGCCTCCAGGGTT
>JADBJO010000416.1:325000-332500 GCA_016801955.1 Conus betulinus | reverse complement strand
ACTGGTACAGACATCATGACGACATAGCTGAAAATGGTCGATTAATGACGGTGACAATTACTGAAGCCCGAACCAAGATAGTGTTGTTGGATATCAGTAAACAATCGGTAAAAGCAGAATATCTTGAATCATATCATGCAGACGTGGCGACAAATCTAAATATAGGCGACTTGTGGTGGAAAAAAAAAATTCCGGAGCCCCGAAAACCTTTAAGAGCCAAATATTGATTTCACCTTCCCGGTCCCTGTATTCGTTCCAAGCTTGGGATTTATAAGTCTGCGATACAGGGGATGCTCAATAAGGAAGTGACACACCATTCAATGTCTGTTTTCGGAAGAATATCACGCAAAGCGTTGAACGATGATTGTTCAGTTTTTTTTCTGGAGAGAAAGCTCCGAACTCCAGCTAGGAACAGGCGTCTTAAAGCATCTCGACCATGCACTAGTAAGGGAAGTCAGATTTTCCAGGTGGTAAAAACGACAGACGAGTGGAGGGTTAATCCCACTCTTAAAGCCGTGGAAAGATGTCAGTCTGCTTGGAGAACTCCTGTGCCGATTTTTAAAGACATAGCTCGTCCAATGTGCAAAGACGCCGGTGATTTTATTTCACATGTCAGCATAACCAGTTCACTGTCCGTGATGTCTTGTACAGGAACACACATCAGTACAAAAACTGACGAAAGCATGGCAGCCTCCTTGGACCAATCAACCAGTCAGAAAAATCCTGAGGACAAAAACGGGCTGCACTGTATGCTGCGTGCGTGCCTTCATTGTCCACCACTCCTGATGACACCTATCCAATACCATCGCAGTGCCTTAGCCCCTTGCCTCTGGCTATTCACTGTTGACCACAAGGGAGCGACAGAAGGCAGAGCGGCCTTGGGGTCCGTGACAAGGAGTCAGTCAAGCTGTGAGTATCTGCCAAAACTTCCAGATCACGGTACCGCTGGAGGTGACTGAAGAGCTAATCAACGCCTCCAGCTTGTGGTACGCAGTCTACGTGGATTTAGACACAGCTTGTAAATCTTCTAGCTCCAGGTCAGAGACCATTGCAGAGGGATAAATAACCGTGATTGGCACGCTTCACTAGGCCTTCACTACGCCTTGTTTTGCTTGTGGGTTAGAACTGTTTCGGCAGGCGTCAGGGATATTTATTTCCTGTGGGATGAGTGTGACGATCGTCTTGCTGAGGAGAATCGAATACTTGCAACTGAAAAAAAAAAAAAAAAATCATCGCTTTCAGCGCAGACCTATTGGAAAAGTATTGATAATTCTGTTCTTCTAAAGGTGTAATGTTTGTGGGTGTGTAATTATTAACGATGGTAAGTACAATTAAAACGAAAAGACTAAACAGATAGTAGCGTTACTGAAAGCGAGTACACACACACACACACACACACACACACACACACACCACAACATTGTTTGAAAACAGTATCTATAACACGAATGTGTGAAATGATGCGAGCAAATCGTTGCTGTGCCCCTACTGAGCAAGTCGTCGATGGGACAGATCTGTGAGACAGACTGGATGTCTTTTTTTTTTTTTTTAAAAATAAATCAGCATTGAACACGTTACGATTGCGGCAGCAGACTGAAAGAGTCATCTAGCGACTATGCAAGCTGCTTTCTGGTTGGTCATTATAAAGACCCTATTCCCATTGGCTAACAGTATTGACTTAGAAAGACTGGGGTTTCTTTAGCAGACGACAAATCACATTACAGATCTTCCGTATCAGTGCGTCAGTCCTTTCATTCTTTCATCCTTTCTTCGTTTCTTTGGTATTTCATGGGAGGAAAGGTCTTTGTATGTCTCCTTCTGAGTAGCGCGCAACCAAGCATGATACAATTGGACATCCCCCCCCCCCCCCCCACCCGCACCCCACTTCCACAATGTTGAAATTAGGCACAATCCCTGAATTACTGGTAAAAGTATGTCTCCTGAGGAGCCGCGCAACCCAGCATGGTTCAATTGGACCCCCCCCCCCCCCCACCCCCCCCCCCCCCCCCCACCCGCACCCTCTTCCACAATGTTGAAATTAAGCACAGTCCCTGAATTTACTGGTGAAAGTTTGTCTCCTTCTGAGCCGCGCAACCAAGCATGGTACAATTGGACATCGCCCCCGCCCCCCCCCCCCCCCCCCCCCCCCCCCCCCCCCCCGCTCCCTTCCACAGTGTTGAAATTCAGTACAGTGTCTGAATTTTCTGGTGAAAGACTGTTCTGAGAACCGGAAGTAAATTTCCCTCACGCTCTTCAGCCCACGCGGCTGTCCTAGACATATTGGATGCGCAGTGGGACGCGTGTGTCCTACCACCACCACGCCTACTACTGTCCTTGCTCCTGGTCCTCTTCCATCTCCCCCCCCCCCCCCCCCCCCCCCCCCCCCCCCCTACAACTCCAATGTCCTTTCCTTTTTTGCACTTTCAATCCCACGTTTTCGTTTCCTGAGGGAAAGGGGGGTGGGGGTGGGGATGGGGTGGTATTTAGACCTTACATGATGGAATCTGATGTGTATTATTGTCTACCAGGTTCTCTCCCTTGACATATTCATCACGTTACGATGAAAAGGTCAGTTCATTTCCGTCAATTTATTTTGTGTTTAGTTTAATCAATTAAGGAAAACTGGTCGGTTTTATGGAAAGCATCATAAGATGATGTTCAAAAACTGCTGTTCTTTAACATACGCACGCACACGCACACACACATGTGCACGCATGCCCAAAAACATACACACGCACGCACACACGCACATGCACACACACACATACGCACGCACGCATGCACACGCCCGCCCACACGCACTCACACAGAGAGAGAGAGAGAGAGAGAGGGGGGGGGGGGAGGGAGCGAGAGAGAGCCATGGGTCATTGCAAGATGCTGCCATGTTCGTTCTTCTGAAGTATTTGTCATTCATCGAATCGCAAAGATAATTCCTTAGTCCTCTCCTCAGGATTTTTCAGAAATAATGTGTTAATGCAATGTGAAACAACTTCGAATATAATCTTGAACTTGCCTGTGCTACAAGTACACAAGCAGATAGCAAAAGAAACAAACAAGCAAACAAACAAACAAGAAGAAGAAGAAGAAGAAGATCAACAACAACACACACACAACACACACACACACACACACACACACACACACACACACACAAAACGAGAACAAGACAAGACACACACACACACACACACACACACACACACATACATCATGACTTTCAGCCTAGCCAGCGCACCGCCACCACCCACTCCTATGTTTCCACAACACACACACACACAGAGAGAGAGAGAGAGAGAGAGAGAGAGAGAGAGAGAGAGATCATAAAAAACGCTACCATCGGCAAGGCAAGAACAACCAGAAAAGATCACCTGTCATCAAAATAACCCGTCCGTAACTCTCGCTTCCGTTGCCAGCCAATCACAGGAGGTCATCAACCTCCCACCTGATCACAACAGAGATGCCGCGGCCTTCGATGTATCCAAAACATCAGACCAATTAGGAGGAAAGACGATCATGCTTGACGACCAATCAGAGAAGACCACATCGCAGTTGTGGCCGTAGGGCGTGTGACCGTTGCTTATTTCATACACCAGTCAGAGCACATTGCAAATTACGGTGAATAGGGAAAAGAAGAACAAGTGGATCATCATGCAAAAAACAGAATTCGTTTCTGATGTTTTACCATAAAGAACCGTTTACTTTGCTTGTTTCAAAGATGAAGTGGATTTTGAACAGAAGGACACTGAATCAGAGCAGGTTGTTTACACTTTATTTTTCATCTGTCACATGTTTTTAAAGGTATAAATAGGATGTGTCTAAATTCGCATTTCTTGGAATTCTGTAACAATTCCTGACATTGGATTGTGCAACATGTCAAAAAATACCGCAGGCTCTCTGACCAATCGCAAGGAAGCTTGCATTATCTTACAAATCATGGTGCCCAGATATATATACATTGATGTTCATAAATAAAAAGAATTAGAGGTCACACACACACACACACACACACACACACACACACACACACACACACACACACATATATATATATATATATATATATATATATATATATATATATATATGTGTGTGTGTGTGTGTGTGTGTGCATGTGTGTGTGTGTGAGCAGTGAGAGTATATAGCATTATATATATATATATATATATATATATATATATATATGGGGATAGATCTAGATGAAAATGAAGTCTTTTCGAAATGTATTCAGCTTTTTTTTTATCCCCTTGCACCAAAAATAGTAACTTCCTCTGACTGGCAGGAAAAAAACTTTGGTAGTTTCACTGTCTATAATCAAGATCTCAGTTTACCTTTCAGTCTGGCGTCAGCAGAGATCACCTTTCGGTGCTAAACCAAGTGACCATTAGGCTGAATGGAAGGGTGACTGGTACTTGGGTCTGAAAAACAGCCATGGTGGCGTCGGTTTGCTGAGTGAGGTTGAGTGGACTGATTGGAATACATTAAGGTTTTATCTGCGTCCATAAATTACTTCGTCTGTCTGTCTCAAAGCAAGATAACGCATAAACCTTGGGCTGATACATGCCTTAAAGGAAGAATCTGTTAAATTTGGATGTGGATTGGTGGTGTAGATCTGAAGTAACCGCTGGATGCAGGATCATTTCACAAGATTAATACCTATTTCATGATGTTCCATTTAGCCAGATTAATACCTATTTCATGATGTTCCATTTAGCAAGATGAACACATATTTCATGGTGTTCCAATTACTGAGCTGGTTTCAACGAAAGGTATGGGACAGATGGAATGTCGTCCAATGACCTACTCTGCTGCGTATCTGTAACATATCAAACAGTGGTTTAATGACCAATGTTTGCATCCAGATCGAACACATAAGTGATTGTTTATTGTTTTCATTGTTTTGAATGCTATATATCCAGCCTGAAGAAACCCCAGTAGGTCAAAGCATGTCATGTTCGTTTTGATTTTTTTTTTCTTTTTTTTAGCTGACCAGTAATTCTGTTTTTGCACAGAGTTAGAGACATTTTGTTACGCTGATCGATGAGGACGAGTTCAATGAAGATGTTGCAGTGGTGTTCCCTTCTGGGCAGAGTCTCCATGACAGGGCTGCACCCTTCAGTTTATTCCATGATTTATCCCGGCGTCAGCTAGGTCCTAGAAATAGACACCTGCAAGGCTGATCAGAGAATTTGAGCAACACTCTCAGTACAAACCCAATAAGTGTATGAAATTCAACTGTGTGGCCAGAGTATTCCCATTCCAGCCCGTAACAAACAGATCTTGACAGGAGCTGGTTGGGGCAAAACAAAAAGTGCCTCAAATAAATGGCTGTGAATGGAAGCTGCTATCAGGATGCTAACTGATACATCACGATGGCTGATGGCAAATGTTGTTTTACTCGTAGTTTCGAAACGAGTCACTAACATTAAGTCTTTCATGGTAATGTCACTGCATGTTTCTCTACGCACACTGACTTCGTCGGCCAAATGAGTCCTATGAACAGTGGCTTTCACTTCAGGTGAAATCAGAACTGGCATTGAAGAACCCTCTTCACCCTAGCAGCAAATGGTTCAGTGTCAATGTGTTGTGTTTTGCTAACACGTTTCCTTCATCAGAAGTTAACACTCTGCCTCCATCGTTATGTTTTTGTCTGCTTACTTGAGAAAGCAGTCTATACATCCAAGGGCGTCACTGTCAGCATTTCCCTGTCTTCCTGGTCGATAAACCAGCTGCAGTGCTCAGTCCATTGCCAGCATCGTCAGCCTGTCGATCAAACTAGTGTGTATGTCTGTTTCCAGCACTGTCAACGTTTTTCCTGACTTCCAGCCTGAAAAAGCAGTGCATATACCCCCCAAAGTCCGCTAAGGATATACAAAAGAGAATGTTTCAGGAACTCTTACAAACGGGGATGTTAACAGGCACACATCGTTCAAATCTGTATTCAGTTGTGAAAGAAAACGCGCATGAAGAACGTCTCTTTGTTTTTAATGTATTTGTATTTTCCAAACGCATTCACATACTTTTTGAGTGTGAAGTTGTAAAAATACCCATGCCAGTTTTTTAGGGCTGTATGTCCATTTTTGCCACCATCAGTGTGTTTTTGTCCTCGTGGCTGGCAAACCGCTTCATACGTTCATTGTTTTCATCTTAAGCATTTTGCTGCCTTCCAGAATGACAAAGCAGTTACATACACCACTCAGTTTTTTTCTGCCTGACAAAGCAGTCAGCATGTGTTGCTGATTTCCTACAAACAAAGCATTTCTAACGCTCACTGTCTCCACTATCAGCATATCCCTGTCTTCCTGACTGACAAAGCAGTTCACACACCCTCAGTTTCCACTGTCAGCATGTTGCTGCTTTCCTGACTGACAAAGCACTTCACACACCCTCAGTTTCCACTGTCAGCTGTCAGCATGTTGCTGCTTTTTGTGACTGACAAAGCACTTCACACACCCTCAGTTTCCACTGTCAGCATGTTGCTGCTTTCCTGACTGACAAAGCACTTCACACACCCTCAGTTTCCACTGTCAGCATGTTGCTGCTTTCCTGACTGACAAAGCACTTCACACACCCTCAGTTTCCACTGTCAGCATGTTGCTGCTTTTCCTGACTGACAAAGCACTTCACACACCCTCAGTTTCCACTGTCAGCATGTTGCTGCTCTTCCTGACTGACAAAGCAGCTCACACACCCTCAGTTCCACTATCAGCATGTTGCTGCTTTCCTGATTGACAAAGCACTTCACACACTCTCCGTTTCCACTGTCAGCATGTTGCTGCTTTCCTGACTGACAAAGCAGATCATACGTCCACAGTTGCACCCTAAGCACGATCCTGCCTTCCTGACATACCTAACAGATCACACGTCCACTGACGCCACTGTCAGCGATTCCCGTTTTTTCTATCTTACAAACCACAGGGCTGTCTATAAACATCCGCTGTCAGCAGGTTCCTTTCTTATTGACTGACAAACCAGTGAAAAATAACCATTGTCAGCATGTTCTTTCTAACAGACAAAACAAGCACGTGCAACCACTGTCGTCACTGTCTGCAAGTTATTGTCTCCCTCACTGACTAGTCAGCACATCCATACATCCACCTCCATCACCTGTCAGTATGTTCTAGTTTCCCTGACTGGCACATCAGTGATGCATCAGCTATCATCATGTCAGCACATTCCTGTCTCTCTACCTGACAAACCAGTACATACATCCAGTGTCGCCAAACGTAAGACAAGCAGAACAAAAAACAATCATCAACCAACAGATTGTTCGATTTACAAAGAAGTAAACATACATTAATGGTGCAAATCATGTTTAAGCCTTTCTTTAATCTTATTTGTCCGAAAGGTCTTCGTGCATATTTATCAGTCATGTTGGTAAGTTAACACAAAGTTCTGTCTGTCTATCTGTTTGTCTATCTGTCTGTCTGTCTGTCTCCGTCTCCGTCTCGTCTCGGACAGTCTGTCTGTCTGTCTGTCTGTCTGTCTGTCTGTCTGTCTCTC
>JADBJO010000416.1:292500-320000 GCA_016801955.1 Conus betulinus | reverse complement strand
TTTTCCTAAATAAAAACCTCCCTATCAAACAGACTCCCTCCTGTCCTCCATCCCTCCTCTCCTTCTCTCCCCCATGTCCTTGCTTTCTTTCTTCTGGTTTTCGTGCCCCCTTTAGTGGCATTCCTTCTGTGGTGCTCAATTCGGCTAAGTCATGCATAGCTACATCCAGGTTTGTCACAGCACCGGCTATTCATAAACATTCCATCCCATAGAATTTTTCTTTTTTGTGGGCAGGGTGGGATGTGGAGGGGGGCGGGTTGTGCCGTGTGTGTGTGTGTGTGTGTGTGTGTGTGTGTGTGTGTGTGTGTGTGTGTGTGTGTGTGTTGGCTATACAACATACTTAAACACTGATAAGAAGTCTCTCTCTCTTTCCAGCCCAATTTGTGGAGGCCATTTGTGTCGAGTTACGCAATTCATCAAGTTTCGTAATCTGCCTCGTGATTGGTGCTCATTTCGTGCGGTGTTTATATACTGAATGAAAAATACTAGGGCTGTTAAAGTTTGTTGCTGTTGTCAATGTTATTGTTGTTGTTTTCAAAGCAGCGAACATGATGGTAGAGACTTTACATACTGGAGAAGAAGTTGGTGGATGGGTGGGGGTGGGGGGGGGGGGGGGGGGGGACGAGAAAGAAAGGGGAATGAAAAGAAAAAGCGAGTATGGGGAGTAAAGGGTCAAGGGTGGGGTATGATCACCTGTGGCTAACTCACTAAAAATTAAGGTAAAGAACGTGTAGAGGAACATAGCATGTACGTTGAAAGTGTGTGTGTGTGTGTGTGTGTGTGTGTGTGTGTGTGTGTGTGTGTGTGTGTGTGTGCGCGCGCGTTTGTGTGTGTGTGTGTGTGTGTGTGTGTGTGTGTGTGTGTGTGTGTGTGTGTGTGTGTCTTTGTCTCTCGTAGACACTGCAGTAATGATGAATTTTCCTATCTAACAACAACATCATCATCATCATCATCATCATCACCACCACCACCACGACCACCACTTTCCTTTTAGAGTAAATACTGTGTAGAGAGAATTGTCCCTGCAAACGAAAACGAACTTGTACCCTGAAAACCACCACAGAGGGTCACCAAACTGACCACAAAGGTAGGATACAACACTTCAAAGTTTTGAGACACGGGCTCACCCGTTAGAAAGCCATTTATCACCAGCAGAATCCGATAATCCTGACATTCTGAAAAGACCGGCGTGAGAACAAAATGACGGAGAGGAGATAGGCAGAAGGGAATGGGGTGGGAGAGCGTAAATGAACGGGAGGGGGGGGGGGGGGGGGGGGGAGAGAGGGCATGGGATAGCGTAAGGGGATGGGGAGTATGAGGGTAGAGATAGTTGTGGTGGGGGAGGTCTGTCCAAGAACTGCTGGACTTTGGTCTGTGGGGGATTTAGGAAATCAACTGGCTGAAGACAGATGAAGCTGGACATTATTTTGGGTTAATTAAAGTGGTCAGTGGCTCTACTGGACACTCGACCCATGAAGGAAAAGCTACTTTCGAGCTGATCTTTCTATCCGTCTCTCTGTCTCTGTCTCTCTGCCTGTGTGTGTGTGTGTGTGTGTGTGTGTGTGTGTGTTGTGTGTGTGTGTGTGTGTGTGTGTGTGTGTGTGTGTGTGTGTGTGTGTGTGTGTGTGTGTGTGTGTCTGTCTGCTATCTGTCTCTGTCTGTCTGTCTATCTCTGTCTCTGTCTGTCTGTCTGTCTGTCTCTCTCTCTCTCTCTCTCTTTTTGCATGTCTATTTGTCTGTCTCTGTCTGTTTCTCTCTGTCTGCCTGTCTGTCTCTGTCTGTCTGTCTCTGTCTTTCTGTCTATCTGTCTGTCTGTCTATCTGCATGTCTGTCTGTCTGCATGTCTCTGTCTCTCATTTTCACCCATAGTCACGAGTTCACGAGTTCACCCTTTTCTCATACATCAGTGTACCTCCCCACTCCCATTTCTGCGTCCTTCCTTCCCTCTCTTTCAACATTCCGTTCTTCTCCCTTCTTGACAAAGACGTTGTGAGCTAGGAAGAATCTCTCACGACGCCTTTGTTGTGCGGGAAAAAAGACTTAGTGATAATAAACTCGAGAGCTGTATCATGAATGGATGGATGAAACTGTATTTCAAGATATTAAATTTTGGTCTGAAGTGGAGATGAGACAAACCAGAACCTGCACAAAAGATGCTCTTTTTTAAGCGCTGCTTTTTCTGTATTGTTTGTTTCATGCATCCTATTTCTCTTGTTCTTTCTTTCTTTCTTTTTTTCATTCATTCTTTCTTTTCTTTCTTTCCTTCTTTGTCTCTTTCTTTCTTGATGCATCCATCTATTTCACAATTGTTCTTTCTTTCTTTCTCTCTTTCTTTGTCTTTCTTTTTTTTGTTCTATCTTTCTTTCTTTCTCATCGTTAACATCAATCATCCATCATCATCATCATCATCATCAATCATCACCACACCACCACCACCCACCATCACTCCACCACACTTTCTTTAGAGTAAATACTGTGTAGAGAGAGATTGTCCCTGCAAACGAGAAACGAACTTGCGCCGCCGTTTTAAGAACCGCACCAGCAGCACCTTCTCTTCAACTGGCTATTTCAGGGGACGAGTTTGTGCGCGAAGCTTTCTTGGGGCGCGGTGGGGGGATTCTACATGCCACCCTCCGCTCGGTCGGTTGCCGGGTTCTTGGGGCGCCCCGATTGTCTGGCCCTCACTCCTCCTGGCGTAGGTCGTCCTCGAATGATCCGAGTGGGGTGGTGGCACCGCGTGTTCCCGGCGCTCTCCCTTACCATCGACCGCGGGCCGTTCGCAGCGCAGCTACCGCAAGCTGTGGTTGGGGAGGTTGGCAAATCATTGCCCCCCCCTGCGGAGCCTTTGGTGTGCGGGGCATTTCGGAATCAGACTGGCGACAGATATCAGCTGGATCTTTTGGTGTTCATCAAGTGGTCAGTGCTTAAGGACATGCCTGCACGGCCACACACACCGTCTTGCGTGTTTCTCATCCGCTTTGTTATCCTCTATGATCTGAGTGCCGGCGCGTTTTGCGGCTTGGAGTACCAGGGTGTGGGTGTTGGTGTCGCGCTGTTAGGTTTGAGTCCGCTAGTTCGTTGGTGTGGTGGACCTAGCTCACTCGCATTTATCTCGTTTTTGTCTCCCACTCCTTTCTTATACTTTACACGCTTTCTGCTCATGTTCTGATTGTCTTCTTCTTCTTGCTACTACTCTTTTACTCTACCTTAGACCTCCTCTTGTACCCGATTATATTTTGTGGTGTCTCTGTCGCCTCCCTCTTCACTTTGTTGTCTTTTTGTGTTCGTTGCATCTCGGTCTCTCGTTTTTTAGCGTCTGCGTACTCTGTATCATGACCTGATATATCTCTGTCTTTGCTATGACCTTTTCCCGTTGCTGTCCTTCCTTTGTCTGGTCTTCGTCTCTGTCGATGTGATGTTGTTTCGATGTGCCCTCTTTGACGAGTTGTTTCTTTTTACTGCCACGACGCGACACTTACTAGTTTTTAACAGACGTGCTTACAACCTCCTCCCTCCGACACCGGCCTGTCCCACTCCTCCCCTTTGCGACGCCATCCCCCCACGTCACCCTTCAACCGATACGAATACCCCCGCAATCTCCTAACCTGACCACAACACGAGAGATCCCCCTACCCATAGACACACCCGTTCCCCGGAACCGCAGCCATGAGCACACCCCATAGGCTGAGAGTGTGAGGGTAGGAAACCGCACCACACTCTCAACCCCGACGCCCTTTGTTGTGCCCACCTCGGGACAACCCCCAAAAAGCCTTCACCACCCCCTCCCCCCACTCCACTTTAGAGTTGATAACTCAAACTCGAGAGCAGTAATGATGAACCCCCACCAAGGAAACTGATGACACCTAGCAGCAACTTTTTTCAAAACTGGATTTAACATTGCGTCTGAAGTGCAGAATGGAGCCCAACACCCACAACCAACCACCAACCTGCACCAAAAGATGCTCGTTTCAAGGCAGATAATTGGCACAATCGCCCCACGAGTGTCGGGGAGGCGCGGAGAGACACGAGAGAGGGAGCGATGTCGAGGACGGAGAGAGAGGCGCGAGAGAGAGGCGCGCGATGTTTCGCCTTTTTTTTGGCGCATACTGGAGGCACGTCACTCTTCGCCAGGAGGGAAGTGCGGCCCCCTTCTGCCGCAGCCCCCGGGCCGCGCCTTCATGGTTTTTTCCGGTGTTGTCTGTCTGTTTGTTATGTTTTTGTCTTTTTTTTTTTTTCTATTTTTTTTTTTTTTGTTTTTTTTTGTGCTTTTTCTGTTTTTTTTTTTTTTTGTGTTTTTTTCTTTTTTTTCGTTCCTCTTTTCTTCTCTCTCCCCCCTTCCCTTTTTTTGCGTCTCTGTGTCGCCGCCTTGTGCCACTCCCACGCGCATTGCCCCTTAGCCCCCTGTTCACCGATCTCCCGCGGGCCCCACAATGCTTTTCCTTACTTACTTCCTCTATACCTTCCCACCCGCCCCAGCGAGCTATCGAGGATACCCCCGTCCCGCGCTTGCGACCCTGCTCACACCCGGGGTGCTCGCCCCCCATCGACTTCCTTTCCCCTCGCCCTTTCGGTTCCCGCCCTCCCGGGTTTTACCACTACCACGCTATCTCCCTCTTCGTACTCCCCCCTGTCAGCGACGTGTCGCTCTTTTTTCTGGAATTGTGCCTTTACTCTTTCGTTTTTCTTAGACTCTGTCTTGTTGTTCTCGGCCGCCTTTGTGAGTTTCGTGGTTTCCTCTTTGCCCCTTGTCCCTGTCTCGCGACTTTTCTCCACTTTGACCGTCCTCTTGTTTCGCTTGACGGGCCAACATGGCGCGATTGTTCCCTTTCTTTGCCGGGTATGCTCACCGTCTTTAGCGTCCCACCCTGACCACTTCGTCCGGAACGAGGATACGACTTTTCCGTTCGCCTTGTTTTTTCCGTTCCCCTTGTTGGTTTCCTCTTCGGGCTCCGTGGGCGACTTTTGCTAACTCTGTGCTGCGGATCTCAGTTATGCCTGGTGTCTTTTGCTGCCTAGAGGCTTTTCTTTCCCCCTTCTTTTCACTCGCCACCTCTTTGCTACTTCACGTTTCACTTCCCTTTTCTCCTCCTGGTCTTTTCACGCTTACACATTTTTTTGATACAACTCCCGAACTCCCCTTCACCTCACGCTCTCGCCCTTGCTTTCTGACGGTCGTCTCTTGCACCTGGAACGACGCGCTACGCGCTCTGCAGCGGCACGCGCTTCCCGACGCAGTTGGGACTTGTTTTTTGTCGCCGACGTCTGCTCCCTCCCGCTTTCTTAGCTCACGTCCTCTTCCTCACACGCTTTCGCGGCTTCCTTCACCCAGCGCCATCGCTCACCACGCTTCCTGAGTCTGTGCCTTCATCTCGCACTTCACCATCCTACCGAGTGTGTTGGTTGTGCGCCCGCTCTGTGTCCCCACGTAGCCCCACGCCCATCCTTCACCCCTCCGCCGAGACCTCCGTCCGCTGCCTCCCCCGGTGATACTTCGACATCCTCCTCTCAGCGAAACCCCACGTTGAGACCCCCCCGCCCGTCCCTTCCCTTCCTCCCGTGCTCATCTCTTTGGCTTTCCTTCCCATTTCCACCCCTCTCCTTTCTTCTCCCTGCCCCGCCACCCCGGTGTCGACGATCGGCGACACTCTTCGCCGCTCCCTCAACTAAGCGTGGGGGCCAAAAGACACACATTCAATGCCACAAAACACAAGCTGAGAAGAGACGCGGAGTCTGGCCCCTAAGGCTGGCCGCCCCCACCCTTCCCAGCTCTGCCCTTGGTTGCTTGGCTCCCCACCACCCCCAAACCGGGGGGGGACCGAGCGGGGGGACAAGCGGGGGAGTTTCCCCCCGGAGGTTGTTTGGAGGGGGGGGGGGGTACAACCCTTTCCACCCTGTCCCAGGGGCCCCCGTAGGGGGGGGGCCGGGGGGGCAGCATTTGAACCCCACCAAGCAGGGCCGAGGACGCCTGCGTCCAAAACCCCACACTTACTGTCGGGGGAGGCCCCCCCAGGGGGGTGACCACCCCAAGGGGGGTGTTCTTCAGTTTTATGGACCCCCGGTCAACTCCACCACAAACGCGTGTGTGCAAACAGATGACTCCTGACCGAACCCGCAGGGGGGGGTAGTGACACTTTAGGTGGACGTGTCCCAACTGGGGAGGGAGCGCCCCCCCCGCAGCACACAAGCCGCTTTTTTTAAGGCAGAACGGCCGCGCAACCCAGTCCCCCGGGTCTGTGGCGCGCGCGCAGGCCCAGCGCCGCGAGACCGCCACCGCCCACCCCACCCCACCCACCCCCCCAGAGAGCGCTGAGCGAGAGAGACAGCCCGCTCAACCCCCAGACCAAAACAAACGAGGCAGAAGCAAGAGAAAGCACACCACGAGACTTTGGCGATAACTGAGCCCACAGTCTACAAAACTCACAATATCCACGCACCCACCAATGTACGCCCCGAATGGACCAGACCCCAAATGCTGGCACCCTGTCTGACCCCACCACGCACCATGCCTGCCTGAGCACTGTATTTGTTTCCACCTCTGTCTGTCTGTCTCTGTCTGTCTGTGTCTCTTTCTGTATGTCGGTCGGTCGGTTGGTCTGTCTGTCTGTCTATCTGTCTTCTGTCGTCTGGTGAGATGCCAGACTTCAAATTGCGAGAGTGGAGAAATTCCAATACATGTCATATTTGTATTTCTTCAGTAGCAGGCAGAAACAGTTTGCTGCTGTAATTACTGTGTTAATTCCCAAGAAATTAAAAGACTGGATGATGTGGCTAGTGTGCTGAAATGATGGTTTGATGGCTAGTTTGCACTGCTTTCTGGCAGTTTCGATTAAACCACAACCGCTGTGGAACAATTTTCAGCTACGGCACATAGTGCAGATATTGTTTCATAGCTGCGGGGTCAAATCGGGGCAAAACTATGCTGTCCGACCAATATGAAGATGGACAAATCAAATCTGTGGTGCCAATATCAACTCTGATAAAATGTCAAAACCTTTTTCTTTTTAATGTATAGAGCTCTTTATACCAAAATAATTTCATTTGTTAGAAATGTTTATCAACGTACTGACACCACATTTTATACAGACCAGGGGAAACAAACATATGCCATCGTCAGTTCAAAAGTTACTTAAGGAACAAAGCTACGATTAAACAACCGCATATAGATACTGGGTAAATGAGTTTGATAGAGTAACCCAGAAAAACCATCGGATATGTGTAAAGAAAACCAAATAAGGTTACTTGCGTCGCATTTGAAACTGACTCATTGTGTATATGCGACAAATATTCTGCTTGATAATTTGCGTTATACGGCGTGAAGTAAGTGTCAGAAACTGTGGTGGTTTTGACCCTAATGAACACTGTTTTCTTTGCATACAGAAAAAAAAATGATGTTTGGAAAATGGTGGAAGACAAGTTTTTCCGTAAAACTTAAAACTAATGGCTAAAATACGGTAACAGAAGCAGTGCTAGGTCTATACAACTGAGCTTTCTCTAGCGACACATTACGTCTTATTGTAAAATAATCATTGCAAAAACTGAAAATTTGAAATGCACAGTTTTTGCAATGATTATTTTACAATAAGACGTAATGTGTCGCTAGAGAAAGCTCAGTTGTAGTCTTACATGCTATTTGAAATTAGCAGAATATGTAATAAGAATATGACAATTTAATACATGTCTGTGTGCGTGCGTGCGTGCATGCGTGCGTGCGTGCGTGCGTGCTCATGTGTGTGTGTGTGTGTGTGTGTGTGTGTGTGTGTGTGTGTGTGTGTGTGTGAAATATTGATGTATGATCTCGACTGACTTTTTTATCACTAGTAACTGTAAAAGTTGTTTTACTACTTTGCAATGGTAAGGAATTCTACAAACAGTTTTTTTTAACAGGCACACAGAGAAAATCGGACGTACAGTACTGACAGAAATGACAAGCATCAAAGTTACAAAATATGTCACATACATTTCCATATGCAATTCATCATATCACTTGGAGAAAGCAAATTTATAGTCCTATTCCAATGAACAATTCTTTTCCAAGTCGTCTAAGTCAAATGACACAATGTGAACAAATGAATTAGATATCTTTAATTTTAACATCCCATTTTCTTTGGATCTTCGTCAATTACATTTGTTTTTCCATGTCATGTTGATAGGCCAGTTCTACAGAGACATGTTATGTTTTATTTCATAGATTTAAACTAAAGCATATACCAGTGAACACTGTCATATTAACATAATTGTTTTGTTTTTGCCGTCAGTGACAAATGATTTCATCTCCACCTGGAAGGACAATCTGTCACTGTGTGAACACTCCGTTTTCACACCATTTGGAAGTATTTTTCCAGAAAGTGCGTGTGAATTCAGTCCCACAAACAGTAACTGATTGCGACTTCTATCGATTACAATAATTACACCGGCAGTATCAATAATTTGCATTCTCAGGGGAAACTTTGTTAAGGTGAGAAATGGTCGTGCACCAAGTCAAATGTTCTTTTCAAAATCATTCCAATTTCTTTACTGTTACTTTGAAGGAAATTATCCATAGATTGGAAAAAAAGCTTTTTTTAGGTCCGTGTTACCCACCGTTGCCATGGAAACCATCTAATTTTCCCATGACATATTTTAAATCGGGAATGTTTTGTATCGTCAACCTGATTTTCTTTTATTGTAAATTGATCTCCATGTGTAGTGAAATGTTGTTCCCACTTTTCTCAATGTATATTCCTTTATTAACGCTACTTTTTATGTAGCCCTATAATTCATTATTACTACCTGGCAATGCCATCATTACCTAGTTAAAATCTTCTTTACTTTAAGCCTGGAATTTGTAATCTCTTGTAGTTATGGAAATTGGCTTGTTTTCTTCCGGTGAGTTCCACATACGTTTTGTTTCGCTTAGCTTTTTTCTTTTCCTTCTCTGCGGTCAGATATTGTTTTGTGATGAAAGGAAGGCGGATTTGTGTGCAGGTGGAGATGTCTGACGTAATGAAAGAACCAGACAGTCCCGCGGACTCCAGTTCCAGACACCTGACCATCTTTCTTTAGAACCTGCGGCCTCCTGATCTATTTACTTGTGTATAAATTTATTTTTCATTCATTTCTTTCCTTCTTTATTTGTTTATTCATTTATTTATCTATCTATTTATTTACTTGATCATTTAGCAATTTATTTACTCGTTTATTTATTTCATTTGTTTATTCATTTGCTGTATTTCTTTTATTTATCAGATGCATTTACAGACGAGTCTTTTAGTACTCTCTTTTCACAAGTACTGACTCAGTTATCACCTTCTTTACTCGTGTATACTCCCCCTACCCACCCATCCCCACCCCCCACCCCCCACACCCACCCCCCTCCACGTGCTGACAGTCCAGCACCTACTTCCAGACTCATCATGACGACATCGTGTGGGAGGCTGCTGACGCTGCTGCCAGTGTTCCTGCTGCTGCACGCCGTCACTGCTGGGGTACGTCCGGGGCGAACTCGTTAGGCTGTTGGTACCATCGTCACTGGGTCTGCTGGCGCTGGTGTTGTTGTTATTATTGCTGCTGCTACTGCTGCTGCTGCTGCTGCTGCTGCTGCTGCTGCTGATGATGATACTATTGCCGCCGCGCTGCTGCTGCTGCTCATGATGATGATGATCATGATGATGATGATGCTACCGCTTGATGATGATCATGATGATGATGATGCTACCGCTTTTGTGGCTATGGCTGCTTATTCTGCAGCTGCTCTTGCTGCTTTTGTTGCTGCTGCCGCTGCCACTGCTACTGCTGCTACTTTCCTTTCCTTTCCTGCGTACGCGTACGCAGGCTGCTACTCCTGTGGACACTCCCTGTGTAGGCAGGCTAGGCAAGGATTAATCCCATCTGCCCGACAAAAGGTGTGCAGTTTTGTGTGTGTGTGTGTGTGACCGTTTATTATCCCGCCATTAAGGCAGCCATACTCCAGCTTCGGGGAAGCTACTACTACTGCAGCTGCTACAACTGCTACTTCTGTTGCCGCTGCTGCTACTGGCGCCGCCGCTGCCGCCGCCGCTCCTACTGCTGTTGCTACTACTACTGTTACTACGATGACGACTACTTCTACTACTATTACACCGACTACTAGATCTGTTACTACTGTTACTGCTGCCGCTGCTAGTATTACTACTACTGCTGCTGCTGCTGCTGCTGCTGCTGCTACTACTACTATACTACTACTACTACTACTACTACTACTACTACTACTACTACTACTACTACTACTACCATTAACGCTACTAGTACAATTACTTGAACTCTCATGATGTCTGCCAGGAAATGTTCTCTACTTATTAGACACACATGCAAATCCAATACTACGACACGAGGTTAGCCCTGAAATTCAGTTCTTAAAGGTGGCAGTAGAGACATCTGATAGATCAAGAATTTGAATCAGAAAGAAATAAGTTTGATATGTGTTGAACACACACATAAACACGTGCGCGCGCGCACGCGCACGTATGGACGCACGCAAACAGGCAGAGAGAGAGAGAGAGAGAGAGAGAGAGAGAGAGAGAGAGAGAGAGAGAGAGAGAGAGAGAGAGAGAGAGAGAACAACACACGCACGAACACGCATACAAGCCGGATACTCGCACGTACTACGCACGCACGAACAAGCGCGCGCGCGCGCACACACACACACACACACACACACACACACACACACACACACACACACACACACACACACACACACACACACTCAGGCACACACACACACACACACACACACACACACACACACACACACACACACACACAAACACACACATACACATACGCACGCACACACAGAAACACACAAGAAAAAAAAAGAAAGAAAGGATAATGGGTTACTCACATTAGAGAGAGAGAGAGAGAGAGAGAGAGAGAGGGGGGGGGGGGGGGTAGAAGGGGGGGGGAGTATAATTTGAAAAAGGATCAAATTGATGACGGTAACTCCATGCTCAAGGTAAACGTTTGAATAACGTTATCAATAATGTGAACAGTTCCTGGTTCACATCAGCATGTCGGATCCACATCAGAAAGTAATGGGGTAGTTTGGGGAGGGCCGCTCCATTATCCTTTTTCCAACCAAGTCTATTTTAAAATCCATGTACCATTTTTACTTTAAAAAGATAGAAATCGTCTTGCTGAATGGTTCAATGTCCACCTTGCCATCTCTAGCCAAATTTCATGGGTTCGATCATTGGTCATCCCCCCTTCCCCCCCCCCCCCCCCCCCCCCTGCCCCCCGTCCCCCGTGCCACCTCAATAGCATTGCGCTCACGCTGCTGCTCACTCCCACTGTCCATCCACAGCCCCAGCCTGACCCGTCCCGCCAACACCAGTACTGACAACCCACAGGGAGTGATCTGTGTCGTCATGAGGCAGCCCACCTGAGCAGACACCGCACTGCTGCCGAGTCACTTTGGTGTTGCCTTTTCCGATCCATTAACGCAGCACACCACCTGTTAAGCCCCCTACTGACGACAATAATTGCTCAGTCGCGGAGCCGGCGTGGAGTGTGCTGCCTATCCGGAGAGCTACACCATGTCCCCGTCCATGAATTTGCCGATGCCGTCACCCCCGACAAAATCAAACCTAGACCATAGAAGTTGGGAGGCAATCGAAGCTGAGGTCACCATGTGAGCAGGGCATGAAAGGTCACAGAATTTGAAACTTGTTTACATGCTGATGGATGAGGATGAGGATGATGAAGATGATGCCACAGATTTCCACTCCTGTCTGAGACTAGACTCCACGCCCACTTTCGCTGTATATCCCGACGTTAACAAGGCCCGAGTGACACAGACACCTGCTGTGTTGGTCAGGTAACTGGCCCAACACTCCCAGAGACGCATCCAAATGGATGAATCTTGACTATGTTGTCCCAGTCTTCCCAGTTGACCCCATAGCAAACTCAACTCTTGTTGGCAGGAACAGGTATAGGCAGAAGCCGAAAAATAATTGTTTTAACAGCCAGAAGTAAAAAATAGAAATGGAAAATGGGGTAGAGAGAGAGAGAGAGAGAGAGAGAGAGAGAGAGAGAGAGAGAGAGAGAGAGAGAGGATGGAAGTTATCAATGGCGTTTTCATTCACTGTTCTATCTAGAGAAACATCTTAAAAAGGCCTCGAATACATCAACAATATAGATAACTTTGGCACACAAAAATACTGATCAAAGTTCAACTTAGGACTGTGGCTAATCGCAATCGGATAAATCATACAAAAAAGTAAATACATTTAAGAACCCTCTATTAATGGTTTATATATCATCCATTTTTTACACAAAAATCTGAATATTGAGAGATAAGTAAGGCATTGTGTTTTTCGATTTTGTATCGCCACTCTAGTTTCTTCAAAAAAATACAGTTGTTCGTGGATGGTTTCCATTCAGTTTGCAAGAATATATGTAATACTTTGCAAATAGTATAATGAAGTAAAGGACACTGTCCACAATAACGTTTTTATCAAATCCTAAAAGCACCAGCGATTCAGTCAGTCTTAAGTTCTCTGCATTGGCACATTTTTCACATTTTTCTCTAATCAAATCTGTAAGTACATTCCAAAAGAATTTGACATAATTGCATTTCCAAAAGATATGGTCAATAGTATCTTTATTTGTACCACAAAAAACTGCATTTGTCATTGTTACGAACTCCAATTTCTTTTAAGATAACATTTGTACCTAAACATCTGTGCAATAACTTCAGCTGAAACCATTTTAGGTTTTGAATCCCATTTTTCACAGCATTTTGGTCGAACATTATTTTCAATAAGTATATCATAATAAAGCTTTGAACCTTTGTGTTGGGTTCTAAGAGAAAGACTGGAACTTTTCACTCGAGTTTCATCGAGTTAATGGACGCGTCTCTAAGAATGTTGCTCAAATTTCCCTGAACAACACTGCTGGTATTTTTATCCTTCGGGTGTGGTTCATAACCAGGATGTATCGTGACAGGATGCGTAGAATACAGCCCTGTCATACAGGTTCTGATCAGAATAGGACTTCATAGCATCACCTTTTTTGATCATGGCAGCACAAAACGTGACACTCTGTAACCCTGTGGCAACATCAGTGTCGACTCCCCCTCCAAAACCTGAACCTGTGGTGAAATTGTATCCAAATGGTCAACATCGGTAAGTTCATGAAGACTGCCCTTAGATGGAAATGGTGGTGCCCTACGGTTGGGGACACTTGTTCAGGCTGAGCACACGACTATGCAGTCGTTGTCGTCAGTAGGGAGGTTCAGTAGGAATTGTGCTGCGTATGTTAGAACACGAAATAAGGGACTCGGCTACAGAGCTGTGTCTCCTCTGGTGGGTTGCTTATGATGACGTCAGTTGAATCCGTTGTTAGAAACCACTCGATACACATTTCACACCTCATCGCCACCCATCGTCTCTCTTTCTGTCTCTCCCTGTCTCTCTGTCTGTTTCTCTGTCTCTCTGACTCTGTCTCTGTGTCTGTCTACCTGTATCTCTCTCTCTCTCTTTCTCTCTCTCTCCTCCTCCTCCTCCTCTTTTTCTTCTTCTTTTCTCTATCCTCCTCCTTCTCCTCCTCTTCCTTCTTCTACTCTCCTCCTCCTTCTCCTCTTTTTTCCTCTTCTTCTTTTTTCTTCTTCCTCTCCCTCCCTCCTCTTCTGCTTCTTTTCTTCTTCCTCAAACACACACACACACACACACACACACACACACACACACACACACACACACACGCCCGCCGCACGCACGCACGCACACACACACACACACACACACGCACACACGCACGCACGCACGCACGCACGCACGCACGCACACACACACACACACACACACACACACACACACACACACACACACACACACACACACACACACACACACACACACACACACACACACACACACACACACACACACACACACTACCTCTTTCTGTCTTTGTTTTCCCTGCACAGCATCAGAGGGAAGCGATGAACGAAGAGGACAGAATAAGGATGCAGATCGAGCAGTCGATCCGGATCAGGAAAGCTGGAATCGCGTGCAGAAAGTACCTGGCCAACCTCACCAAGCCTTCTGATGGTAGGTCGAGGCTGGTGGTGCCTCACCCTGCGCGCTGACTGGGGCATTAGGGAGCAGGGTACTGTTAGACAAGCCTCTCTGTTTTGTTTATTTGGTGAGTGAGTGTGTGTGTGTGTGTGTGTGTGTGTGTGTGTGTGTGCGTGCGTGCGTGCGTGCGTGCGTGTGTGCGCGCGCACGCGCGTGGGTGCGTGCGTGCGTGCGTGCGTGCGTGTGTGTGTGTGTGTGTGTGTGTGTGTGCGTGCGTGCGTGCGTGCGTGCGTGTGTGTGTGTGTGTGTGTGCGTAATTGTCTGCAACACTTTCAAAGGTGAGCTGGTCTTCATCAAATTACTGTGCACGCTGTTCCTGATCTTCCGTGTCTTCCGTGGCATTGTTTCTATGCCGCTCATTGCGGTTCCTTTTGCTTATCCACAATCCGGTTTTTCCTCTAGCAGCCTTATCGTTGACCTTCCATATATTCGGTTCATGTTCCACGTGGCTTTGACGACCGCACAGGGCCATATCGCGGCTGTCAGCTCTTCGCAATCCACACCCATCTTGCGCCGAGTTTGACGAGATAAGTGACTGCGTGTTCTTCATTTTCGTTGTTCCGAGTGATGTTTGTTTTTTTGCCTGAAGAAGACCCAACAGGTCGAAACGCGGCGTGTTTTGTCTTATAATTCGTTTATTCATGTTTGGTGGATGTAATACTTAATTAAACTTTTTAAAATTTGAAACTGTTGAAGTTTTGAAACAAAACGAGTCAACTTACATTAAATATGCTCGGATGAACTGACGGTAGGCAACACGAATTTAGGCGAAACGAAATGCTCTGTTACCGACGCCCTTCCCCCTCTCTACCACAACCAGTTAAGTACTGCATTGCCTGTGCAGAGCCAGTTGATATGATTCACTGAAGATGGAAATTGAGATGAGTACATGGGAAAGAGAGAGAGAGAGAGAGTGAGTGTGTGTGTGTGTGTGTGTGTGTGTGTGTGTGTGTGTGTGTGTGTGTGTGTGTTGTTGTTGTTGTTGTTGTTGTTGTTGTTGTTGTTGTTTTTGGGTTGGGTTTTTTTTTTTTTTTTTTTTTGGTCTGTCCCATCTTCAGTGCCTTCTCAGTGACGTTGCACCAACGCCGCTCGTTCCGACCCCTCGTCCGCAGCCACAGCCTTTCCCGTTGAGTCACGGCCCCGGCACCGGCAATCACGCACCGGAGCAGTTCAATGTTAAGTCGTCATGAGGCAACCCACCAGCGGAGACACTGCACTGCTGCCGGGTCACTTCGGTGGCATTCAGTGATACCTGTTCAGATCTAACACACGCAGGCTTCACGTACTAAGCCCTTCTACTGACGACAGTAACTGTTTCGTCAGAGAGCCAGCGTGAGTGACGCTACCCCGACAGTTCCTATAAATTTGCCGATACTGGTGACTCCGATGGAATCAAAGGCCATAGACGTGGAAAGGCATTCGAAACTCAGGTCATCATGAGAACATGGCATGAAAGGTTCCGATTTTGAGATATCTTGAATGCTAATCGTTTGGGATGATAATGATGATGATGTTCCGGATTTCCATTCTGACCTGCGAATGCATAACAGGGTTGTTCTGTATGCTTACTTTCGTAACACATTCCAGCGTCAACCAAGACCGAGGGATACAGACACCTGCAGTGTTGGTCCGGAAATTTGAGCAACCCTCTCAGGCATCTACTCAGTGGACGGAAACTTGGTTGTGCGGTTCCAGTCTTCCTAGAGTGACCCTTCTGGGTGAACCTATACCAAATTTGACTCCAACTAGGAGCCGATCGGGACAGAAAAAATCCAACAAATAAATGATTGACGGGAATCGAAGCCACGACTCTCCCAGCCAAGAGTTCGCGACGCTAACCACTTCACCACTCGGCTGGTTAGGAGAGGAAGATGCTAATCACGGCTGCTTAAAGCGGTGCATGAAATGGCTGAGTGTATATCCTCCGGCAATACCGAGACTGAATGAAAATAACTTGCATCACGTGCGTTCACTTGATGTCAAAGCCGTTAAGTAGAACGCCTTCAGTCCTCGGCGATATATAAAGATTGATTTTCGTGGATTGATTGTCATTCGCGCGCGCGCGCGCAAGCACGCACGCACGCATGCACACGCGCTCATACATACACATACACACACACACACATACATACATACACACACACACACACACACACACACACACACACACACACACACACACACACACTCCTGCACACACACACACACACACACACACACACACACACACACACACACACACACACACACACACACACACACACACACACACACACACTGCACACACACACACTCCTTCACACACATACACACGTGTTTACATGCGCGCGCGCGCATATACACACACTCACTCACTCACTCACTCACTCACACACGCACACACGCACACACACACACACACACACACACACACCACCACCACCACCACACACCACAACAACAACAACAACACACACACACAACAACAACGACAACACACACACACACACACACACACACACACACGCGCGCGCGCGCACGCACACACACACACACACACACACACACGCTTGGTGGATGACCGGGGGGGGGGGGGGGGGTGTACTGTGACGATATTATAACCGGCAGTAGTGTTTGACCACGTGTTTACTGTGATGTCCTCTGTGACGCTGTTTTGATTGTTAGTGGTTTATGACGTTGGATGTGTTGTGACGCCTTTAAAACGTCATCATGACCATTGGAGGGGGGGGGGGGGGGGGGGGGGGGGGGAGTTGCCAGAGGTGAGCTGTGACACATGTGTGTGTGTGTGTGTGTGTGTGTGTGTGTGTGTGTGTGTGTGTGTGTGTGTGTTGTCAGTACAACTTGAGTTAATCTGACAATAAATTGGTTTCAGTCAGTCAGTGTGTGTGTGTGTGTGTGTGTGTGTGTGTGTGTGTGTGTGTGTTTTACGTCGTTTTGATTGTATACTATGTTTCATCAGTGTGTGCCGTGACGACGTGTTTGACAACATTCTGATTATTCGCGATGAATGAACAGGACTGTACTATGACGCTTTCTTTGACGTCATTCCGATTATCGGCGATGAATGAACAGGGCTGTACTATGACGCTTTGTTTCACGTCATTATTCTTATTATTGGTGATGAAAGAACAGAGCTGTACTATGATGCCCTGTTTGACGTCGTTCTGATCGTAGGGGAGGAATGAACAGGGTCTACTATGACGCTTTGTTTGACGTCATTCTTATTGTAGGTAATGAAAGTACAGGGCATACTATGACACCCTGTTTGGCGTCATTCTGGCTTTTGTTTATGTTTGAATAGAGATCTGTTGTGACGCCCAGTCTGGGGGGGTCATTGTGATTCGCGGTGTGTTCCCTGTATGAAATCATTCTGATTGTAGATTATATGTGATCAGATGTGTACCTTGACTGCCAGATGGACGTCATTCTGATTGTCGGTGATGTGTGATTAGAGATATACTGTGACTCCCTGTTTAACGTCATTGTAATTGTAGCGTGTGCCCTGTTTGACGTCATTGTGATCATTGAGTATGTGATCAAAGGGGTACTGTGATTCTCTGTCTGACGACATTCTAGTCTTTGGGTCATGTGTGACCAGAAGTCCACTGTGACGCCCTGTTTGGTGTCCTTGTGATTGTTGGTGGTATGTCACCTGTTGGACATCATTCTGACTCTTGATAATGTGTGACCAGCGGTCTACTGTAACGCCCTGTTGACGTCATTGTGATGGTTGGTGGTATGTATGCGTCCTGTTTGACGTTATTCTGACTGTTGGTGATGTATAACCCAAGGTCTACTGTGACGCTCCGTTTGACGTCACCGTGATATTTGGTAGTTTGTGACCTGTTTGACGTCATTCTGACTGTTGCTGATGTATGTCCAGAGATCTACTTTGACGCCTTGTTTAACGTGATTGTGATGATTGGTGGTGTTTGCCCTGTTTGACGTCATTCTGACTGTTGGTGACCTGAGGTCTACTGTAATGCCCTGGTTGACGTCATTGTTTATTGTTGATGCTATGTGCCTATTTGACGTCATTCTGACGGTTGGTGATGTGTGACCAGAAGTCTACTGTAATGCCCTGGATGACGCCATTGTGATGGTTGGTGGTACGCGTCCTGCTTGACGTCATTCTGACTGTGCGACCTGAAATCTACTGTGACGTCTAGTTTAACGTGATTGTGATTGGTGGTGGATGCCCTGTTTGACGTCATTCTGACTGTTGGCGATGTATGTCTGCTGTGATGCTCTGCTTGACGTCATTGAGTTGGTTGGGTGGTGCATGCGCTTTCCACATCATTCTGATCGTCAGTGATGTGTGACCAAAGGTCTACTGCGACAACCTGTTTTACGTCATTGTGATGGTTGGCGGTGTGTGGTTGACGTCATTCTGACTGTCCATAATGTGTGATGAGGGATGTACTGTGAGGCCCTGTTTAACGTCATTATCATGATCGGCAGTGTGTGTGCGCGCACTGTCTGACGTCATTCTACTGTTGCTGATATGTGAGCAGAGGTCTGCTGTGACGCCTGTTTGACGTCATTTTGAAGATTGGTGGTGTGTATACTGTTGAAGTGATTCTGACCGGTGGTGATGTATGACGTAGGTCTACTGTGACGCACTGCTTGACGTCATCGTGATGGTTGGTGGTGTGTGTGCCCTTTTTTTTATGTCGTTCTAATTGTTGGCAATGTGTGACCAAAGATCTACAGTGATGTCCTGTTTGACATCAATGTGATGATTGGTGGTGTGTGCTCTGTTTGACGTCATTCTGAGTGCTGATATTGTGAGATCAAGGGTATACTGTGACGCAGTGTTTAAACGTCATATAGACGGTTTTTGGTGGTATGTGCCCTGTTTTGGGCGACATTTTGACTGTTGGTAATGTGCGATCAAGGGTGTACTGTGAAGCCATGTTTGACGTCATTGTGATAGTATGTGATCTGTTTGACGTCATTCTGATTGTTGGTGATGTATGACCAGAGGTCCATTGTGAAGCTGTGTTCGACGTCATTGTGATGGTTGGTGGTTGTACCCTGTATGACGTCATTCTGATTTTTGATGATATGCAATCAGGTGTATACAATGACGCCCTGCTTGACGTCATGTTGATGGTTTGTGGTGTGTGCCCTGTTCGATGACTGATTCTGACTGATGGTTATGTGTGATCAGTGGTCTACTGTGACGCCCGTTTGACGTCATTGTGATTGTTGGTGGGTGGTATGTGCCCTGTTAGACGTCATTCAGACTGTTGGTGGTGTATGACCAGAGGCCTCCTGTGAAGTCGTGTTTGACGTCATTGTGACGGTCGATGGTATTTTGCGCTGTTTGACGTCATTCTGACTATTGGTAATGTACAATCGGGGGTGTACTGTGACGCCGTGTTCGACGTCATTGTGATTTTTGATGATATGTACCCGGTTTGACATCATTCTGTTTAGACCTATGTGACCAGGGATGAACTGTGACGCCGTGTTTTTAACAACATCATGTGCTGGCCTTGTTGATAGTATGTGCCCGGTTTGACGTCATTCTGTTTATGATGTGTGTGGCCAGGGGTGTACTGTGACGCCGTGTTTGATGACATCATGTGCTGGCCCTACCCCCGGCGGGCACAGTGGCCACCAAGTCATGCCCGGACATCATCTTCAACTTCAACACTGCTGGTCAGTGACTCCCCCCCCCCCCCCCCCCCCCCCCCCACACACACACACACACACACACACACACACACACACACACACACACACACACACACACACACACACACACTCCCTTCCCCCACCCCACCCCCATTACCCTCTCTGCTCTTCTGTCTCATTCCATCTGTATATGTGTTGTTTTTGTTTTCCTTATCTTCCTGTCTCTGTTTCTCTGTCCGTTTATGTTTTCCTCTTGTGACTGTGGTTCTGACTCCCTTTTTTTTTTCCCAAAAAAGTCCTTCGAATGACACTAAAAAAAAACTCGAGGTTTGGTATGTGGACACGCGCATTACATCTTGCACACACAGGCAAAATCCCATCACCAACTTTAGGAAGAGAAGGGCAGTGTGGCCGTTGGTATGGGTGACACGTTGCACACCGCATGCACCCGGCGTGAAAACGGGAAAGAATGAAGGAAGAAAAATGAGGAAATGATATTGACTGAACGACACGAGAAAGCCTGAACGAAGCGCCGATAGTTAGCTCTTCAGTCGGCTCTACCCAGGTAGGCAGTCCGTTGTGTAAACGAGAGTGTGGATTGTAAAGCGCCTACAGCTTCGTCTCTTGCCTAGGATCGGCGCAGTATAAGTACTCTTGATGATAACAATAACAACAACAATATTGATAATAATGATGTTAATAATTCGTATAACAATCATTATTGTTATCATAATTATTAATCATTATTGATATTATTATTATTATTATTATCATTATTGATACTACTACTTATGATTATTATTACCATTATTCTTATTACTGGTTTTAATCTCTTTGTTGATGTTCTGGTCTTGTGATGTCTCACCAAAGATTACTGTATGTTCTGGAAGAATGTAGCAAAATAGCTAGGACACACTTAAAGACTAACACTAAGTTCTTTCTTATTGGTTAATATGTGCTCTCTCTCTCTCTCTCTCTCTCTCTCTCTCTCTCTCTCTCTCTCTCTCTCTCTCTCTCTCTCTCTCTTTCGTTCGTTCGTTCGTTTCGGTCCCCTTCTGCCCCCCCCCTCTCTCTCTCTCTCCTCCCATCTCCCTGTCCCTTCTTCTCTCTCTTTATCTCTCTGTCTCTTCTTTCTTTCCCACTCTCCCTATCCTATCTCCCTATCTCTTCATCTCCCTCTCTCTCCTCTCTCCCTCTGTCTCTCTCTCCCTCCTCTCCTCCTCTCTCTCTCTCTCTCTCTCTCTCTCTCTCTCTCGCCCTCTCTCTCTCTCTGCTGCAGTACCTGTGTAAACCTTTCAGTTTTTAGATTATCGCCAACATCATAAAAGACATCTATGCATTTTCCCACAATGTTTGTACATTTATATTCACAACTGATTCCATAAAACATGGCGTTAGCAATCTTTCACCCAGAGTCCAAGACATTTAATGATTAAATCCTCTCTCTCTCTCTCTCTCTCTCTCTCTCTCTCTCCTCTCTCTCTCTCTCTGTCCTCTCTCTCTCTCTCTCTCTCTCTCTCTCTCTCTCTCTCTGTGTGTGTGTGTGTGTGTGTGTGTGTGTGTGTGTGTGTAACAACCATCCAATCGAACACGCCACGAGAATTTGCCAGAAAGACGGCAGCTGGGCTCCCCCTCCAGCGGACGCGAACCGCAGCAACGCCTCAGTGATCAAGGGCTGGACCACTTCACCCGCGTGCCAGCGGGCACCCTTCGCCACGCCACATCCCCAAGATCATCAAGGTCAGCACTACATCAAAGATGTCGTCTGGCACGCGCGCGCACGCATGCACGCACGCACGCACGCACGCATACATACACTCACACACACACACACACACACACACACACACACACACACACACCACACACACACAAACATGAGAGAGAGAGAGAGGGGGTGGGGGGTGTGGGAGGGAGCGAGAGAGAGAGAGAGAGAGAGAGAGAGGGAGGGAGACAGAGACAGACAGACACACACACACGCACGCACGCACGCACGTACGCACGCACGCACGCACGCACGCACGCACGCACGCACTCACGCACGCACGCGCACACACACACACACACACACCACACACACACACACACCACACACCACACACACCCACACACGCACGCACACACACACATACACACACACGCGCGCGCGCGCATTTGTCATATGCGAGATGCACTCCACGTCCAAGCTTGGTGACCAAAAAAAAAAAAAAAAAAAAAAACTTTATGGGTACAGTCCCGACCCATTCTTACGTCCCCCAGACTTAAGATTATTCCAGAACAAAAAAAATGCAGTGCTCACTCAAACTGATCTGAAAAATACCCCTGGTATTGAAATATGAACAGAGAGCCAGTACAAATATTCTGGGGTCATTTTCCATGAAAATGGTAAGCTCACAAATGAACAAGAGCATCTGACAAAGCAAGCGAACAAAGCACTGCGCACCTACCGAAGACAAGCAAAGGCACAGAGCTGAAAAGCAGACTTAATAACGCGTCTTTATTAGAAATGTTGATCGCACCCATATTAACATTAAATGTCGCAGAAGTGTGGTTCCCTTACACAGATCACATGAAAGAAGCGGCCTCATCACTCCCATCCTTTTCGAACAATGCCCATCCCAAACGTTCCCTCACAACAAAATACGACAAATTTGTGCAAGAACCTTGAGGCCTGGAACAAAAAAAGGGCAATGAATCTCTCCTGACTTTTCAGGTAGCCTTAAGGGTTGCCGGTTTTACCTTTTTCATATGTGTGCAGTCATGGAGATATTCATTTTGACAGGGGTTCGTGTAGATCGTCACACTGTGTGTGTGGTGTGTGTGTGTGTGTGTGTGTGTGTGTCTGTTGTTTGTCTGTCTGTCTGAGGGTATCTGTCTGCTTGTGCATGTGTGTAAGTGATTATGCATGTGTATTCAATGTGTGTGTGTGTGTGTGTGTGTGTGTGTGTGCGGGCGCGCGCGCGCGCGTGTGTGTCTGTGCATGTGTACGTGCATGCGTGCGTATGTATGTATGTGCAATAAGGGGGTGGTGTGTGCGTGCGTGTGCGTGTATATGTGAGTGTGCGGATGTGTGTGTGTGTGTGTGTGTGTGTGTGTGTGGTGTGTGTGTGTGTGTGTGTGTGTGTGTGCGTGCGCGCGTGCGTGCGTGCATGCGCACGCACTCGCGTGCTCGTGCATGAATGCGTCCGTGCGTACATGTGTGTGCGTGTGTATGTGATTGTGCGGATGTGTGTGTGTGTTGTGTGTGTGTGTGTGGTGTGTGTGCGTGCGTGTGCGTTTGTGTGTGTTGGTGTGTGGTGTTGTGTGTGGGGGGGGGGGGGGTGGGCGTTGCGTGCGTGCGTGCTGGTGGGCGTGCGTGCGTGTGTGTGTGTGTGTGTGTGTGTGTGTGTGTGTGTGTGTGTGTTGTGTGTTGTGTGTGTGTGCAGGAACACATTCCGGTCATCAAACCTCATCTCTAGGATCGCTACTCCCTCTCCCTGGTGTCTCTGGTCGTGGCCACGACCATCATGGTCGGAATCAGGTCTGTGGTAGTCTTTCATAGTAACTACATACAGTGGTCTATTTACTCTGATTGTCTATTAACCCATGTCTCTGTCTCTCCCTCACTCTCTTCCGCTCTCTCCTCCACTTTCTCCTCGTTCTCCTCACCTCCCGGTCTCACTCTCTCGCCTCTCTCTCCCACTCTCAATCATGCCCCGTCCCCCCCCCCCAGCCCCCGCTCTCTCTCCTCTCTCCTCCCCTCTCTCGTACGCTCTCGCTCCTCTCTCTCTCCTCTCCGCTTGTCCCGGCAACATACTACTCTCAGTGGTCTATTCTACTCTGATTGTGTCTATTTACCCCCTGTTATGTGTTCTCCCCCCGCCCTGTCTCCTCTCCCTCACTCTCTCCCCTCTCTCCCACCATCCTCTCCCTCCTCCTCTCCTCACCTTCGCTCTCTCCCACTCTCATCTTTTCCCCCCCTCTTCTCCCTCTCACCGCCAACCACGTCTCCCCCCCCCCCCCCCCCAGGGACCCCCTCGCTCTCTCTCTCTCCTCTCATCTCCTCTCTCTCCCACTCTCAATTTTCCCCCCCCTCTCCCCCCCCCCCCCCCCCCCCCCGCTCTCTCTCTCTCCTCTCTCTCTCTCTCTCTCTCTCTCTCTCTCTCTCCTCGACTTGTCCCGGCCTGATTTTTGATTGCTCTGTGGACTGCCGGGCCTTCGCTGGGACTGTGCCATAACAACGCCGGGTGTTGCTGTGTAAAAGGGAGCTGGGGATGTACGGTGGGAGAGCTCGCTAAGGAAGTACGGAAGATGAGCCCCCCCCCCCCCCCCCCCCCCCCCCTCCCCCAAAAAAAAGAATAAATAAAAAAATAAATAAATAAATAAATGAATAATAAATAAAATGAAAGAAAGAAAAAGAGAAAGTAACTGTATCTTTGTCTGTGGGAGATTTCACAGGACATTGTCACTGGAAAACAGCTGTTTTCCAGTGAAATCGGCTAATCGTCACGGGAGGAAGGTTCTTTTCTCGATAAACACACACACACACACACACACACACACACACACACACACACACACACACACACTCACTCTCTCTCTCTCTCCTCTCTCTCTCTCTCTCTCTCTCTCTCTCTCTCTCTCTCTCTCTGAGACAGACAGGGACAAACACGCAGACACACACACAGGTGCGCACGGCGCGCTTGTGCGCATTCACGCACGCATGCACGCATACGCACACACTCGAAGAGAGAGAGAGAGAGAGAGAGAGAGAGAGAGAGAGAGAGAGAGAGAGAGAGAGAGAGAGTATCCGAAGAAAAGCAAATTGTCTGTGATAGTTGGCTCATTCCACTGATGATTTCGTAATGAAAGTTATTTTTCGTCGAATAATTAGATGTTCTTGAGGCGGAAATAACTGTTTTCCCGGAATGACGGCATTGTGAAGCTTAATATTATTGTATGCCTACATACATTTATATATTTATATGTATATATAGTGATGAACAATAAGTCGTCACGCCATATATATATATATATATATATATATATATATATATATATATATATATATATATATCTATATATATTTATAAGTACACCTCTCTTTCACCCACCCCTCGGGTACCTCTTCTTCTCCTCACACACACACACACACACACACACACCACACACACACACACACACACACACACACACACACACACACACACGCACGCACTCACGCACGCACACACACACAAGCGCGCGCACGCACGCACGCACGCGCACCCTCCCTGCACACACACACACACACACACACTCCACCATCCAGCATACCTTCTCTTAAATCCTCCCACACCATCTCCACCTCCGGAACATACACGAGTACCACGTGCAATGAACTGCTTGACAGACGACTGCACTGCCAGCGGAAACGTGATCCACATCAACCTGTTCGTGACCTTCATCGTGCGGGCCGTCATCTGCCTGCTGAGGGACTCCCTGCTCGTGCAAGGCCTGGGGCTGCCCAAGGACATACGCTACGACCAGGACGGCGACATTGTGTTCAACCCCACGGGGGCCCGGTGAGTCCGCAAAGACTGGGTGAATTAATAACATATGAACGCCGCAGTCTCCATCTACCAATCAGAAGGAAGTGAACAGAACTGGACGAATCACGTATCCCGATATGTACGATAATATTTAGAATTATAAGAGACAGAGATGAAGAAGTCAGACGGAATTACTGTCTAGAAAAGTCTAATTCAGCTTCTTTCCCTTTAAAATCCACTCCATATGCTGTATGAACGAGATAAAATGTTATCTGAAAAGGGATACAGGTAAAGGAAGGAATCTTTTGATTTATGGTCAGCCATTATTTTTTTTTTTGTCCCTATATACTACAGATAGCAAGCTACACTCGTGGCACGCCATTTCTGTGGACCTGGACACCAGTTGTCAGATGTGAAATGTTGTGTGACTGAACTCATAAAGACCACAGATGCACAGACAAGAAAAGACAGAGAGAGGATGGGGAGACCGAAGTTGAAGACCAATTACCCGTTTGGTCTCAATGTGTGGGATTAGTTGGTTTCACATGAACAATCTGCCCCGGGAACTTTGCCCTTCACTGAATCAAGACTTCACCCAGGCATCACTATTTATCATACAGTAATGAGGGGGTGGCGTTGGGGGGGGGGGGGGGGGGGGGGGGGGGGGGGGGTGGGGGATTAATGACGTAAAATAAATAATGACGTAAAAAAACGCACATTTTGTCAACTAGTTTTGACGCCGACTTCCATGGTCAGTTGACGAAGGTTTGCAAAAACCGAAAGCGCTTCTGTAAAGTGCTGTGGGTGTTGTTGTTTTTTTTTATTGAAAAGTTACGTCCTTTGATAGGTTGACGGAAATCTCGGCATTTTTACTATCCAAGACAAAGGGCAAACAATCCCTACTGATTTGTGAGTGGGCCAAACGGTTAAAAAAAAAGGGAACATCCCCAATGAATTGACGTTGCGAGTGGATAAAGACTGACAAAGGCAAACACTCTGTTTCCAAAAAAAAAACACTTCGACAAGGCAAAACCACTGTTAAGACAAAGGCAAAACACTTCGTGCCCGTGACAAACGTTCAAAAAAAAAACAAAAAAAAAAAAACAAAAAAAAACAACAGAAAAAACGCGAAATTTGTCTCGAGATTAAAAAATAAAAATGTTTGATTAAGACAAAGGGGTAAAAAAAAAAAAAAAAAAAAGGAAAAAATAAAACACTCTGTTACAAAGGCAAACACCCCCGTTTCGACAAAGGCAAACACTCTGTTAAGACAAAGGCAAACACTCTGTTAAGACAAAGGAAAACCACCCTTGTAAGACAAAGGCAAACACTCCCCACTAGTTCATCATCAGTGTGCTAGATTGTGCTGGGACACACGCTAACACATCCTACCAGTTTATGAGTGATAAGACTTTGAGATAAACGGAAGTCTTTCCTACAGGTTTATGAGGGAAGAAGACTGTCAAGAGAAACGCGAATATTCCGTGCCGCTGATTTGTGAGTAGACAAGACGTTCAAAAACAAACAACAAACAAACAAAAAAAAAACAACAACAGACAAACGCGAATATTCTGTCTCGACGATTTATAAGTGGATAAAATGTTAGAAAGAAAAAAGACAAACGCGAATATTCCGTACCGCCGATCTATGAGTAGACAAGATGTTAGGGGTTAAAAAAAAAAAAAAAAAAAAAAAAAAACTACCCCCCCCCCCCCCCCCCAAAAAAAAAAACTACCCCCCCCCCCCCCCCCCCCCCCCCCCCCCCCTGTTAAGGCAAAGGCAAACATGCCCCCTAAATGCTGTATGAGTGGACGAAAAGACTGTTAAGACACAGACAAATGTTCCCAACCGGTTAATGAGTGATCAAGATGGTTGAGACTACGGCAGACAGCCCACAGAGGTTTGTGATAACGACAAAAAAGGGTTTCAAGACGTGAGCGCATCGCAAAGATGCAGACTACAACGGTATGTGCTGAGTGTGTGGAGGAGATGAGAGTAGAGGGGGACGAAAGTTGGTGGCAGACCCAATGGAAATATGTGTAGACTCGCTACGAACTCTTTGTGATGTTACTGTATTGTAGCGTTGCTGGGCTGGGTGTCTGTTGGCCCAGCGGTAGAGCATCAAGATCGCAGTCAGACGTTTTGAGTTTGAATTTCGCCCGACGACCAGTATAAACAGGCATCTTCTGGCTGCCCCTCTGCCGGAATAGCTCAGCTGGTAGAGCACAGGAATCGTGATCCTGGTGGTTCT
>JADBJO010000416.1:280000-282500 GCA_016801955.1 Conus betulinus | reverse complement strand
GTTTCAAGAGGACTGCTGTGGTCTGTCCTATATAACAACGGGATTAAAGGTAAAATCTATAAATGTATCAAAAGTATGTATAATTGTGTTGGACCAAAGGTAAGATGTGGTGCTGATTTTACTGATTATATTATATGCACAAAAGGTGTTAAACAGGGTGATGCCTGTAGCCCTGTCCTGTTCTCTCTTATTCATAAATGAATTAGCTCAGAATGAGAAGTATGGTGCTGCACTCACTCCTAGTCCTATTGAATTGTTCATTTTATTGTTAGCGCGGATGATACTGCATTACTCTCTGAAACACCCATTGGTCTCCAAAATCAACTGAACAATCTTTATCATGCAGCGTCTCGTCTTCAACTCAAAATTGATATGAACAAAAGCAACATTGTAGTATGTAGAAAAGGTGGATATCTTGCAGCAAAAGAGAGATGGTTCTTAAATGGTGAAAGAATATCCGTTGTAAATTGTTATAAATACCTTAGTATATACTTTACCACTCGCCTTAGCTTTGCAGCTGCTTGCGAAGACCTGGCAAGCACAGCAAAGCGAGTTCTATTGTACATTATCCATATGTTATTCTCGCTTAAAAGTCATTCTTTAAATGTGTTTCTTAAAATGTTTTACTCTCAAGTTTTACCTATAGCTGTGTATGGCACAGAATTGTGGGGACTAGATATAGCTGTAACACATGTCGAAAAGATTCACTTGTATGCACTTAAGAAATTCCTTGGTGTTCATACCAAAACCCCAAATGAGTTAGTTTATGGAGAGACGGAACGCCATCCAATATATATTGAGGCAAATATTCGTTGCATTAGGTACTGGCTAAAGATATTATGGATGGATGAAAGTAGATTGTCACTGAAAGCTTGCAGGATGCTGCTAGATCTAGATTCCAACGGCAAACAAACATGGGTTGTGAATGTTCGCAAAAGGTTATATCAAAATTGATTTGGGTTGGTATGGTTAAATCAGGGAGTGGAAGATGTAAAGGGATTTTTGAGTGAATTTCATTAAAAAAAAATTGGTTGATTGTAGATGGCAAAAGTGGGAAGATCACATTCAGCAAAGTGAAAGATTCTCTTGGTGCAGTACGTTTAAATCTTCTACAAACTGTGAAAGCTATCTTCTGCTAGATTTAGGCAGACACATCAAACGGTGTTTGACGAAGTTTAGACTAAGGATTACCGATATGACAATACGTCGCAATCGATATGAAAAAATATTCAAAAAACGGTTTAAGATGTCTATCGTGTGAAAGCGCAAAGGAAGACGAATTACATATTTTACTTTGTTGTCCTGCTATTAGTGACCTGAGAAAAGAGTATATTCCTCGTAGGTATTATGCACATCCATGTCTGTTCCGTGCATCTCTGCTCATGTCCAGTCAGAATGAACATGTTTTGAAGAACCGAGTTTATATTTCTATAAAGTTTTTCAACAACGCGCAAATTTGTCATTGGAATTAGAAAAACCTTAATCATCTGTATAAATACTTCACTGACCTAGTGAAAAAAAAAATGTCAGCATGTGGGTGTCTGTTGTTTGCATTGATTTTGTTTAGCTGTGCTTTACTCATTATCACATACTATTTGTTATTTCACCCCCTTCAAATGGGGCTAAGGCCTTTATTGAATAAAATTCCGTTTCCCTCTCTCTCTCTCTCTCTCTCTCTCTCTCTCTCTCTCTCTCTCTGGCTGAAAAATTAAGATTACGCAGCTTTATGAGAACGGAGTGTAGGCTCAGATTCTCAGACTCAAACTCATATAATGTAAAACTTGTCAAAAGAATTATGGACCCCTATGAAAAAAATAAACATAACAAACTCCTCTTTATAAGCAGCGTATTCTGTTATAGCGATGTAAGTTTCGGGAAGGAGGCAGGTGCGGATCACAACATTTTAGACATGGACATAATGATATATGGGCAGTTCAGCCTGACCGTGTTCTTACGGCAATAAAAGCATGGAATTTCATACAGAAGTTTGTTTTCAGAGGAATGTGATCCGGGATTTGATGACTAAGGCAGGGTTCCCACAGGTTGGGAATTGTTGGGAAGGTTTGGGAAAAACGGATGGTCCTTTTCCCGGTTGTGAAGGTTTGGGAAAAATGGTATTTGGTGTCAGTGGGTTGGGAAGGTTTGGGAAAATTGAACAAACATCTTTAAAACCAAAGCGATAGAAAATTAAACAACAAAGGCACAAACAAATAAATTCTAAGTGTCCGAAAATCGCCGACGTGGCGACCGACTCATTTCTTTTAATTCAAGCTAGTGTATAGAACATGAAAATTTACCTGCTGTTACCATATGTGTATGAGATGTAACATGGTTGGGAAAACCGGTGCTTGGGTTTAGAAAGGTTCGGAAATTAAACCCGTTTCCCAAGGCTGTATGATCCCTGCTAAGAGTGCATTGGGATATTAATGGAACCGCGAAAGCAGGAGCTTATCATTTATGGAACGCTCATTGAGGGAATGTAATTCACCCTGAGCGTACG
>JADBJO010000416.1:245000-277500 GCA_016801955.1 Conus betulinus | reverse complement strand
GCGCGAGGCGGTCAGTGGCAGTACCAACGGCGCGGTGTTCCCCTTCAGTCCCCCACCACCACTGCCGTTCGGTTCGAGGACCTGCGCGGCGCGATGGTCACAGCCCGAGAGACAGAGAGCCCAAGTCCTCGGTGAGGGACGCCTTGCCTGTGACGGCGAACAGCCTGAGGGTGAACAAAGGGAATGCTGCTTGGGCCAAGGTGGGCGCGGAAGAGGAGGAGGATTCGGACGTCAGAGAAAGCACGCCCATGCTGGCGGATGGTGTATCGTGCCATTTGTAACCTGTCTGGTTTTTTAGTGCCAGCATGGTTCCTGGCAGCCGTTCTGGCTGGCTACAGACATTCGGGATCGGATTTGTGCGTGGAGAGTGACCGCTGCCAAAAGACGCACGTCACTGTAAATGGCACATTGGTGACAAGGTTCACAGCTGAGCAGCCCAGTGACTCAGCTGGACAGACACTGATGGTGTTAGAAATACTACACGGCCATGCGTCGGCAGCTGTGGCTGTGCTGGCCAGTTCTTTGCGTCAGGCCTTTTACGGGAATCAGGACGGCCTGGACATGACTCTTAACTGAGACACTTGCTCATGCAGGAAGGACGTCAGAGCTGAGGAGAAACGACGGGAAGTTACCATGAATTTGAAAAAAAAAAAGTACAGTACAGACATTATTTATGAAAGGATGCACATTACGTGACGTAAAAAAGAGGAAAAGAGTTCCGTCGTTTGAGTTAGTCGGATGACTTTTGATGGTACATTTTGAGCAGTGTGCTGTAAAAAGCATCGTGTTTTACAAGAGTAATTGAAGCATAATAAATTGGTCACACTTTGTTCAGTTTTCTGTTTTGAAGAAATATGTCAAACATTAATGTACAGTGTGTGAATGAAAATGCCAGTTCAATCAGCTGTGCCAACAAATTTGAACAGCGGGAGAAAAAAAATCACGAGAGTTTCGCGCGTCAGTGGAAGATGTGTGACAAAAAAAGTGATTGTGTATAAAATGCACGTGAAAACCGGAATTGAATTTTTTTTCCTTGCAGAAAACACAATCCATTTAATACTCCATATGACTGTCAATTGATGAACTGCAAAAAAGATCATCCTTAGCCGATCGAACGATAACGGGTTGGACAGTGGTGCAAATAGGCGCTACCCTGTAAATAATGACACGGTGTGTTTTTATTGTTAGAATAAATGAGGCGTATAAAACTACGGCATCTTCTGGAATCGATTATTTTTAAACACATCTTACAAGCTGCATGCACTAGGTAGGGTTTGTTATTTTTGTGCTAAACTGTCTTAAAGGATACTGTCATTTGCCAAATTCCAAATTACTATGACGGGTTTTTTAAAAAAACAAACTAAATGTAAACTTTTGTGCGCGCGCGCGCGCGCATGCGCGTGTGTGTGTGTGTGTGTGTGTGTGTGTGTGTGTGTGTGTGTGTGTGTGTGTTCACACCACGAAAAACACGATATATGACCCCATGATAGGAACCATCTCTCCAGATATTACAAGAAAATATTCCTAATATTGAGAGTTTAAGAAAACTCCACTTGCAGGTTTATTAGACATTTAGTTATGTGGACTGGAGGCCCAGGGGTGTGCAGACCACATGGCTCTTGTAAAGACACCTCGGCATCATTATGACTGTCATACATCAACAGGTAGGCCTGGTCAGTTTAGTGCAAACTGACAGTAGAATGGGAGTCACGTTTCAGTCTTTCGAACATTTGGCAGCACATTTTTAATATAACTGTAAACAAAAGCTGATTACCTAAAATCCCACGTATAGTTAAGACTAATCGGTTCGGGGGTTAGAGCTCAAGATACAGCAGAGATGAAATTTAGCTTGTCATCATCATCATCATCATCATCATCATCATCATCACATCATCATCATCATCATCATCATCCACTTCACTTCTACTATGTCACCTACTACTACTACTACTACTACTACTACTACTACGACGACGACGACGACGACACGACGACGACTTTATCACCGTCATTATTCAGTACATTTCAAAATCTGAGGAGTCGGAAGTCACACATACTAAACCTGGTCTTCTCATTTTGAGGTCGTATGTCTACCATACAGTTATCGAATAGTCAGTCTCCTTTGAAAGTAGTGATTACTAATTTTTTTTTTCAGTTTTGAGTTTGTTTGTTTTTCAGTTTTATATAATATTCACACGGCAAACAAGCAGATTCGTGATCTTTTTCTTTTGTTTAAAAGTCATGCGTATTTCCTAAGGTTACACACACACACACACACACACACACACACACACACACATTACACACACACACACTTATTACAGATAACATAAGTAGGCCTGACGATATACACGAGCACATTTTAGTGTGTGGTCTTATCAACGTAAATGAATACTCGACAATGACGTTGAATTTTCTTTTCAAATTGTGCCATACAATTTACTCCTGTATCGAGAAATTAAAGCGTTTATGAACATCATGCATGATGTGCTAACACATGGGTGGGAGTGAGAAATGTTTGTAATAATGAAAAGTTTTGGGCCGAGAGGTCTAGGGGATGCTTAAGGCCCCTGGTAGGATTCAGGGGCAACGTCCTGCGAGGGGGGAAGGGGAGGAGTGTGTGGGGTGGGGGGGGGGGGGGGGGGGAGAATTCGATCTGGCGAGGCCCCCCAGACGCTGACAAAAAGTTGACATTTAAGTACAGTTTACTGCGTTCTCCTGTGATACAAACCCTGAATTTTACACTTCTCAGAACTATATAGTTAAAACTATTTGAGACCAAAAAAAAAAAAATAAAAAAAATAAACAAACAGAACAACTACAAACGTCCAATGGAGTCGAGGAGGAAGAGTGAAAACTATGGATCGGAGAACCAGCGCACGCATCCATCGAAGTGCAACGGGGGGGAAAAAAAAAAACGCGCTGAAACGGAAATACGGAAATCCGGAACTTCTCCCCACCCATGTTCATAGTTAGGTCAACTCCAGTTTACCACTAGTAATATTTGGCTATTTCCCACAGATGTCAAAAGATAGTTCTGTCTTGGGTTTTTTTTTTTTTTTTTTTCTTCTTTCTTTTTTCTTCTTCTTTTTTTTTTTTCTTTTTTTTTTTTTGCCATGTGGTATTCGGTAGGGCTGTGTACATGGTCAACACACATTTTGTGAGGAATGACATGAATCTTTTTTTGAAAGGAGTGCAATTCTAGACATTTTTGACCGTACCCATTTTTGTTCGAAAGAGGAGTACAGGCATTGTCTATGTCCATGTGTGTGTGTGTTTAGCTGGGGGGGGGGGGGGGGGGGGGGGGGGGTGTGTGGGGCGCGCGCGCGTGGGGAGGGGGAGGGGTCATAATTTGCTCTATGTCAAAGTCTCCAAACAAAATTAGACATAGGGAACAGGGAATACTTACCTAGGGAGAAAATCATGGTTCAGGAGATAACTCGAGACAAAAAAAAAAAAAAAAAAAAAGTGCAAAAGCGATGATAAAGTTAAGTTCTTACAAATTATTCGTAATCAGTATTTTCTTAGTACGAGTATTTCGCCCATTAACAAGTAGACTGCTGGGTAGTTACTTCTTTCAGTATCTCAAATTAAAAGACATCTTTCAACACAACGCAAGTGAAAGCTTATTCCTAACAAATGATTCAATGCCATAACTAGGTGGTTCTAGATCTGTCATGTGACTTGACTGTCATTTTTTTTTTTTTTTTTTTTTTTTTTTTTTGCTGTTGTTAATCTTAACCGCCAAGCTTCATTGTCCATGACGTTCGAACCAGGGGCCTCCGTAATAGGAAAATCCACAGAAAGACACCTTTACCATGAAATAATGCTGAACTTGTTAGATATCCGGTGACTGAATAAACAAAATGGGAAAATAAGAAAGGGAGCCACTGGGTATCAAGAATCGAAAATGAATAGATATCTGGAAGGAAAACAGTAGATCAGTACATGCTCCCTTTAAAAACAGTTACACGCACATAGCTCCCAGCTTAATTCTGCCTTCGGTGCCCATTCATCTGACACATGTATATAGACTAAGGACACGCAGAACAAATGGCGAAATTCCTACATGAAATAAGCTTCAAGCTTGACTAAACACCGTGCGCACTGCAACAACAACAAAAATATGAACAGACTGTAAATTCACATGTGTTTAAGAATGGACTTGCCTTTTGATCATGACAGTCGACCATTGCCACACAGACCGAAAAATGGATATAAGTAACATCGCCACGGTTATGTGCATGCAATCGTTTTGCTTGGGAGAGTTCTTCTCTTCCTTTTTCAATTACTGTTCGTATTTACCAGCCTCGCTTTAAATGACATTTCTTGTGAGAGATTTAGAACGAGATGAAAAGCTAATGTGAGAATAACAACCATGGGTTCTCCAGAAAATGCACTGCTTTATTTATTCCAAATCCAAGTCTTGTCATATTCGTTTGGCTCTTCTCTTCGTTATTTCATGGGCCAGCATCGAATACCGTTTTGCTTTCAAGTTCAATGCTCTCGTCCTACTCAACAGCAAGCAGAGTTACCGTCCTTGCATTTCATAACGCCTGACCCTCTTTTCTATCACAGAAACTGCGCGTTCTCAATCTAAAAGTATATACATACTTCATTACTCCTCTTCCAGTGAGTTTACCCTTCTCTAACCACTCCTCACACATATTGTATTGGGTGTGTGCATTGCCCATGGGTCCTGAAGTTTCCGACGTTCTGAAAAAGTAATTGGCTAGGCCACGTTTAGGACCGCGTATAGAACTTGTTCACAGATCCCTGGCGGAATCCAAACGAAGATCCTCTGATGTGATCCTGGGACAACGTCTTCAGAAGCTAAGGGACTTCAGAGTATAAAAATAACACCGAAAGCCAAGATATAAAAAATTAAATACACTAGCTAAATCTGAACAAAGAAGAGGGGGGGGGGGGGGGGGGGGGGGGGGAAGGGTAAGAGGATCCAAAATCTAAGTAACCCCTCTCCCTCCCTTCTCTTGGCCCAGTCCGCGGGCGTTTAAAACACAATCATATTTTTTTTTTTTTGTATTGTTGTCATGAGCACAGAATACAAGCAGACTTCCTCAACTTTATTCCCCAAAGTCATGGCAAAGCTGGTCAATAACGACAAAATGGCCACACTTTTTCTATTCTAAGATCCCTACTAAATCTGGAACATATTAACGAAGTCGTATTAATTAACTTTACCGATTTTTACTGTTTTTGTTGTTGTTGTTGTTGTTTTTTAGATTGGCTGATGCTGAACAGACACGTACAATAAACCGGTTCAGTTATCGCCCTTTAAGAACTCTGACAATGGCAATTAAAAAAGATCGTTTCATTCCGCTTCACTATTCCCCGCTTTTACAAATTGCAAGCTACATATAACGGGAGATGAAGAGTTTGGGTTCTGAAGCGATTACTACGATATGACACAAGAAGAACATTTGTTTTTGTTTATTCACCCCTGTTATCGATTTTCTATCGTTTTGTCTGTTATGTACCAGTAGGCATTACTGAAATATAAAGTTGTGATAAAAAGAAGCGCGAGAGGTCAGGCGATAGGGTTTGGATCTGCAGTATTTGCTGTACAGAATTGTTATGTACATGTTGTTTTTCTGCATACTTTCACATGTATGATTCGAGATACGAACGACATTGTAGAACAGGAGAGATCTATTCATTATGATACCTGGGTACACTCTCTTTGTAAGTGTGTGTGTGTGTGTGTGTGTGTGTGTGTGTGTGTGAATCTTTAGAACATGTTTGCAACAATATGACTTTGTTTTCGTTTATCTGTACTCCTATAATGTGTGCTTATGGGTATGTTTGCAAAGAACATGACAAGAAAAAAAATGTGCGTTAGTTTTGACAATTACAGATTTTTTTTTTTTTGTTTTTTAAATCGTGTAATCACGGTTTTCGTTTTGTTCTTATTTTAAACGCATACATGCTCGTATGTACCCCCACAAATATTCAATACGGGATTTGACTTTGGAACTTGAAAACCAAATTAAGTGAGTGGCCATAGATGTTTGTCAGTTAAATGGCATGCTATGTTTTTGTTTATTTGTTTTGTTGTGTAAGTTTTTTTTCTCACTAGAGCTTTGAACACACACACAGACACACAAGAAAACATGAATGAAGGAATAAAAGAGTAAATTCATAGTGAACACGAAGTAGATACGTAGAAATATAAACGAGTTCCAAGCACACGACTTAATGGTCATGTATCGCTTTAGCTAGAAGTTTGGCGCGCGTGCGCGCACACACACACACACACATTTACGCATGCGCAAACACAGGCACGCACCAAAACACACGCTCGCCTGCATGCGCACAAACACATACTCGGGCACACACACACACACACACACACAGACTTACACGCACGCACATACACATGTTGCACCCACAATCCCCACAGCCAACCATCGCCACCCCTCTTATCTAGCGATCACTAGGCAGGCTTTAGGTTGAATATTGTCGTTCCTGTCCTAGATTACGAACAATTCACTGTCCATGTGTCTCTTCTGTGAAGTGCGTCAATGGAAATGCTCAGTATGGTTTCACCTTACTCTACCACATTTGTTTTTTCTGAAAACGTTTTCCATTTAGACCCTTCTTTCATTCATAGTTTTTTTTTTTTTCAAAACTGTTCATGTGTTTGCTGTAATCCACAAACTGATGAAAAAAAAAATCTTTACAAAAGAGAAAAACGGGTAAATTTATCAAATCAGTTGCATACGCTTCGGTCCAGAATTCTCTCTGCGGCTCAGATTGATGCCACAATTATAGTGATATTTGTTGCGTTGCTGTAACTGTTATGGGAAGTATGCGACATTTTTGTGGTACATTTTCGAAAGAAAAGTTGGCCGGACTGCAGTGGAATGCATTTTAATATAAGTATTACTGAGTATTTTTTTTTTGTAATGCATGCATGATTTGTAAATTTGATGGATATATCTTTTCTTGTTGTATTCTTTGTTAGTGTGTTAAGTTTAAAGGATGGTTTGTAAAAGAGAATTATAATAAACGGTGTTGATTTGCACAAAGTGTTTGCTGTCTGTTTTCTTGCGTGCACACTCACGTACACACACATGCACATACACACACGTACATACATACATACATACATACAGAGAGAGAGAGAGAGAGAGAGAGACATACATATGTACAGAGAGAGAGAGAGAGAGAGATTTTTCCCTCTGAACGTGACCTCTCTATCATGTTTTATTTCTGTCTACGATTGGAAGTGAATATGAGTAGAAAACATTCTGATCTATTACGAATGTCAAATAAACGTACAAGTTAGCATATGTTTCTTTCCGTCTAAGATCCGGGTGAATCTGATTAGAAAATAGTTTGAATGTTCTACAAATGCCAAAATAAACAGCATATTTCAACTATTTCAGCGTTGATATTCGACGAAAAAGCAGCTCTCTTTCCAAGGGAAGTTGTTCGGTCAAGTTTTGAAACTGGGAGTCCAAAACTGGCGGATTGCTGTTTGGCTCGGTCTGTGCTTCTGGTTCAGGCTTTTCTGTCGGCGCCATAGGTGACACCCTATGAAAAAAAGTGCAAATCAATGTCCAACAGCAAAAGTGCACAGGTTCCACGACGGGAGAATTAAACTTGTGGCAGCCCTGATATGGCCGGTTACCAATAAACAACATGAACTGAATTATAACTGCCCTTGTATCCAACAATGGGGAAAAGGCGACTGAATACACGTCCATATGCTCCTCCCAGTGTAGGATGCAGGGCCTGGGTATGCAGATGTACAGAACAGAACTGGCACAGATTTCCTTTTCCTTTTCAAACATCTTCCTTCCCCTTGCTCTACATAAATCAGGTTCTTTCTGTCATGTTTTCTTAACTTCAAAGTCAGTTTTTCATTATTACACTGCTCGGTGAATAAACAGAACTTGGATTAACATAGATCGGTCCTAGAAATGAATAATGTGTAGATGAATACACTGAGTGATAACAAAGGAATTTCGCCATCGCAAACTTCCAAAAGGCTGAGAAAAACATTTAAACATTTTTTTCTCAAGTGTTTTTTACCGCAGAAATACACTGCCAAACCTGCAAAGCCGTTCCCTTTTCAAGTGGTTTTTCTATTTCAGACATAAGGGCAACTCCTGAGGCAGTAATGAAAAAGCTATCCAAGTTAAATCCAAAGAAAACACAATGGCCAGATGGTTGTGCTCCAAAAGACTGAAAGGAACCAAAAATGATGTAATTTTTCTGTCTCTTCTGCGTGTTTTTTTTTTTTCTTTCTTTCTCTTCTTTTTTTTAACTGTTCCATAAAAACTGGCATGACTGCACATGACGAGAAGACAGCTGATGTCATAGCTGTCTTTCGAAGGGGAACAAAATCATTCAGTCCAATTAGTTTGACTTGTATAAGCAAACAATTCACGGGTCACTTGTTGGAGATGGAACCGTCTTCCATATGACAGACACTCACCTTAACACAAAATGTCAACATGTTTTCAGAAGAAAAAGCCCTGGCATAACACAACTGCTGGAAGTCAAGGATTTTACAAGCATCTTGGATGATGGAACTCAGAGAAAAATGATTCGAGAGGACTCGACATATTCAAGAAAAACTGATGTGCTGAGTGGAATCCCTCAAGGAAGCATCCGTGGACCAGCTTTGTTCACTACTTTCATAAATGACTGACCAAACTATGGCAACAGCATATGCAAATAGTCCCTGATGACACAAAGTGAGACGAATGCAGGTGGAGATCTAAACAAATTTCAAAAGTCAATTATTATGACTCCAATGAACAACGTGGACAAACGAATCACTAGACAAAACATGAAAACCCATACATTCAATGCTCATCTTGCACTGAATTCCACAAATATTAATGATTGCTCATTCCTCTTTTTCGTTGTTCCTTGCCTGAAGAAGACCATGAGGTCGAAACGTATCATGTTTTGTCTTGTGATTCATTTGTCCACGTTGTTTGGTGGATTCATAATAATAACTTTAAAACATAATATGATGTCATAACAGTGTCATCTAATATGACAAATAATTTACAAAACTGCTCAGATGGCTTGAATTTATATTTTGCCACATCAAAATGCAAAATAGTGAATTTAGCAAATACAGCCGAATGTGACGTCACACTCAAGTTGGAAAAGGAAAAAAAAATTCATATTGTTCAAAGAGGTCAAGACTGGGCCCAATGGTTTCTTGCTCCATTTCAGAAATCCTCTCATTACCCCCCCCCCCCCCCCCCCCTCCCCCCCCAGCAGTTTTCCTTTCATATAATACCAATTTGATCTTTCCTCTCTCTGATTTTTTTTCTTTGTCTCTCTTTTTTTAAAATATTTATCTTGTGTTTTTCTGCCTGGTCTATCCTCTAGCCTTAATTCTAGAAAACCTTTTCGTTTCTCCAATGTATTATATCATAGCATGAGCAGCTTTGTGGTATCTGGTGACCACATAACAATTATGCACTCTGTCCACTTTGGACAATAGCTCTCGGTTCTGCAGTGAACTCTCCTATACGTCTTTCTTGTATTTTTGTGAAGTTGATATGCTTTATATTATTTTGCTCCTCTTCTTAGTGATTTGAAAGCAACAAATCAACCCAAATGGGTAGCACAGTCTTGTTTAACCAGTTCCAAGATGTCGATGGGCTAATAAACACGCTATATATTGCATGTTCTCTTTCTTGTTTGTTTATTTTTTGGACAAGATTTTTTTCCCAGCATGGTGATTGCACTGTGAAGGTCCTAAATGTAAATTGTTTGGTTGGCTGAGTCATAAAGGATGAAATCAAACTCAAGTTCTATGCGGTGTATAAACCCTTTTCAGTAAATGGATGCCATTGTAAGACTGTCTCTCCTCATCATGAAGGAAGGCTGAAAAAAAAAGTTGCAAACTTGGACATTATTTTGTAAAGCTGGGGTCAGCTAATCTATTCATCCTGAACATGACATCTGTAGTTGCATTCTTTGCGGTTGCTCAGCACTGTATGTGAGCATGTATTAAGATGATTCTCGTTCTCTCTCTTGACTTTGTGTGCATGTGTGTATGTGCATGTGTATGTGTGTGTGTGTGTGTGTGTGTGTGTGTGTGAGAGGTTGTCAGAGCAACATTGTTGGAATGACATGTAGCCAACAGCACTGGACACAGCAGGTAATTTGTGGTTTGTTGTCAAAAATCTGTACAGAACTTGACGTGATGTCCTTACTGTGATGGAATGGTAGCATAATGCATTTTCTAATCGACATGATGTTTGATCTACAAATAATAAGATTCTGGGGGTGATTTTGGAATAAATTTCAAAACAAAGTGACTGAGGGCGAAAATGAAGCAAAATTTTGAAAGAATATAAATTAGTTACTGCCACAGATACAGACCAACAGATTACAGGACAAAACCATGTTCTGTCCTGTAATCTGTATCTATCTGTGGCGGTAACTAATCCATATTCTTTCAAAATTTTGATTTTGGCATGAAAGGCATGGCCCTTAATTTGGATCTTGTCGTACCCCGAGAACAATATCTCCACACCCCTAAAATGGTTTTCTCCTGTTCCCTGCACAGACTGCCACTTTTATCACCTCATCATGGTCTTGTATACCCATTCCAGTTGGACAGGCATGTACACACATGATGACTGTAGAGGCCTCTGAATGGTATGGCCTTATATGTATTTCATGGGTCTCACAGCGACCCACACGCATTCTTTGAGGAAGCTGAACTTTGTCCGTGTCTTTGTTCTTTCAGCTTTTTTTCTTTCTTCATTTATTTGGTGGGTTTTTCATTTTTTTTTTTTTTTCTTTCGTTTAATCCAAGTTTCTGTCAATTCCTTCCCATGCCCCAAATCACCTTTAAATCCAAACTTCTTCTCTCTTTTCATCACTGTTTATGGAATAAAAAGGTATACATGATCGTTAATGACTGAATGTTTGTCATTTAAAAAAACGAAGACAGACATGCTGTGCTCTCTACAAATTGTCATTTGAAGCACTAAAATTATGTCTTCTGCTCTTTCAATCGACATAATTCAAACTAATACTTTGTATTTCACTGGAGAATTTGGGCACAGCAGGGGTGTTGACTCTAAAGGAGGGTGGATTCAGATCAGGAGTACAGCATTTCAGACATATTTAATGTTTGGGCTCATTTTGATGAAAAAAGTAGTTTTCTTGATTTCTAGTATAAAACACAGGTCGGTCAGGTCCAAAATAAAGGTGAAAGTTAACATAGGTCCTGATCATGCGTAGACACATATACACCAACACATGTTCGACACATTTGAAGGATTTATTTTTAAGAAATGTCCAATAATTGCTGAAATGATTTTTTAAAAAATGACAAAGCAACAAAAAAAAAAAAAAAAAAAAAAAAAAAAAGAAACCCTGGGAAGATGTACATAATGCGAAAGACAAACAAAAAAAGCTATCTGTGACAGTATAATAATTATGAATGCTTAAGTTAGCAAGGTATGTCTTCATTACTCGCATACTGTTCTAAAATGCATGTACAAATAAGAAAGATATCCGGAAAACGTCACGTTTTGTTCCCCAAAACACTCGCGCAGAGGCAAGTCGACCACCACATTCACAAAACAGGATCATAACGCACAGAGGCCTCTCGGAATCCACCATCCATAATGCCAAGATAAAAACCAGCCGCCCAAACAGAAATGAACAGGAGAAGAGAATGGTAGGCAAGATTCCTCCCCTGCGGTCACTGAGATGACTTGTACTGTGGTCAGTTCTGTCTGAATGTCCTTCCTCTGCAACACGTGAAAAGAAGCAACAGGTCTTCAGCTTACCTTTCACTCCTTCACTGTCAATAATAATGAAAGCAATAACAACAATCGTGTGCTTCTATAGCAAGATCTACTAGATAATCTGCAGTTTGATGTCCTCTACAAATGAAAAATACTCCACACAAACAGTTGTAGTCATAAGAATACATACATATGTACATGAAACTATCCTTAGTATGTGTATCTTGTGTGCCATGGGATCAGAACAGGTAGTGCTGATGGTTCCCTATACATTGCCAGTGCCAGTCTATTACAGGACAAAAACTAAGGAGTGGCTGTGAACAGGGAGCCATCATCAACAGAGTGGAAAGAATATGACTGAAGTGACACACAGGATGAGACAGCAGAAAAAAAAAAAAAGAGGAAGGAAAAAAAATCTCAATGGTATCAAAGCTGGTTAAGTGGAAGTCAGCTGTACTGAAGCCAATTGCATAACGCTTTTTCTGTCTGTCACAAACTCTCACTGTATCAAATAAAGGTTACATCAAAATGATCTAGTCACCATTCTCAGACACAACTGACATGACTTCATACACACAAGCTTACAAAGAAGGTCACGACAAGAAGTTGGGAACCCCCCCCCCCCCCCCCCCCCTAAAGCTTCCCTTTGGCATGAACTGTTTTGCTTTGACCATTAAGCTGGAAATCATTTGAATGACAAAGCACCCCTGAGGGTGCATCACTGTCAAGAAAGAGTTCAGTATACACACAGTGCAGTGCAGTGTGCTGCCACGTGTCGCACAGAATCAGGCAATGCATGCCTCAGTGTGCGACAATGGGGAAAGTCAAAGCCTCTGTGCCTGATTTTGATGTTCTTTCATTTGTCATGTTCTTTTTTGTCACTAATAAAATGCAGAATGCAGAGAGAGAGAGAGAGAGAGAGAGAGAGAGAGAGAGAGAGAGAGAGAGAGAGAGAGAGAGAGAGAGAGAGAGAGGATTTAAAGTGGAGCGGTGTATGAAAACAAAATCTGGATGATGAAAGGCGATAAACTGATTTTAACCCTCTTCCCTCCCGACTGGTTTTTTACAATGGAGACTGCTACATTTTAACTGAATTATTAACACAAATATTTCGCTACACATCAGCGGTATCTCCACAAAAACAGCAAAAGATACTCACGTGATGGTTTTTTCTTTTCTTTGTCCTTCACCTCTGGTCGAGCTCTGTTCAACACTTTCAGGAAATCTGAAGTCTTTGCTCGCATTCTCTGGTGAATGTACGCCTAAAACACACACACACACACACACACACACACACACACACACACACACACACTATAAAAATAGTCCTTGCTATTGACAAAATCAGTTGTTTCATGTTCACTGCAAATTTATAGTCACATGACTTGGGATTAAGATAAATGAAAATCAAAAGAATACTTTCAGAGTAAAAAAAATTCTGCACCCCTCCCTCTTCCCCAGTTTTAAGGTAAATAAATGACAAATAACTGAATGCCTGAGTGTTCTGTTTATAACGGTTCTCTCCCTTATTCCAGTTATATATGAAAAGCTTGTTTTTCCAAATCCACTTAGAGGAAAATCATATTACAGACAGCCATGATCATAATATGCACCATCAAGCAACTGCACAAAAAATATTCACTTGGAACCTTTGAAATCGTAACAGAAAAGCACTAACACTAAACACACACACACCCGAACATGAATAATATACATATAAAACACAATATGACTGAAATTTATTCAATGCACAAAATAGTTCATAACATGTAGCTAAAACACGGCTGTCATTGTTTACAATTTGTCTTGCCTTTCATTTCTCATACACCTCTTGCAAGCCGACTTGCCTTGCAACCACAACGTTACTGCACACATTCACCACACCACTCAAAACCTGCTTGCTTTGCACACTCAAGCTTCCATACTATCATGAAGTGTGAGCAAATATTCACTGCAAAAACAATAAAAAAAAGGCAAAAAATCTTGGAATGGACTCCAATATTTCTCAGGTTCTGTAGAAAACAGATTCTTGTTTTAACATTTTTTTTTTGTACTGTCAACATTCTTATCAAAAACCAGTTTATTGTCTTAAATTGTGCATAGCCATCTGTATTCATCCACTTCAACAATCTGACCATCGATTATAATGTTTAGTATGGATGGTGGGTCTTTACAAAAATCAGCTAACATTTCTTCTGTGTTTAAAAGTAATGAAACACTCAGATCAATATCATTTGTTTGAAACATAAATAAAACTTTTTATAATTTCATTAATATAGAGTCAGAACTCAAAAGATCTTTGATGATGGAATTGTCAGAGTTTTTGATGAGTTTTATTTGTGCCTCTCCAGTCATTGTATACGAAGTGAAAAGAACTCAAGACCTCACAGTACCTTGAGTTGCCCCAGTAAAGACTGAACATTGAGACAGATGGCAGACAGGATACACAAAAATTGTGTTCTGTTAAGCAGAAAACTTGACAATCCAAAGAATAAACTTTTATCAAACTTCTAAATCAAACAGTCTCTTGGCTAAGTGACACGATTCTATTGTGTTGAAAGCAGAAGAAAAATCAATGAAAAACTCTGAAGGAAAGAGCCTTGGTCGGTTAAATGGAGGACACCAATGTCAAGGAGGGCCAAAACAGCCTCCTCAATACACCTGCAAGTGGCCAAAACCCAGGGTAGACCACCACATCTGTATGACGACAGTCCCTGTGAACTCACTATCAATGAACTCACTAAATATAGACGTGGGCAGGAATTGGAATGTAAGTCTCCAAGAGAGCAGGTCATGAACGGCTGCAAAATTTGAGTCATTTTTGCCATTGATGAGGTTGATGAAGAAACACTTTAAACCGTGGAGTACTTTATGTAGTGATGGAGGTGTCACACCTTGGAATACTGTGCATGGTAACTGAGACATCAAACTTACCTTAGAACACTAAATATGGTAATGAAGATGTTACATCTATCTTGAAATACATTGTATGGTAAAGGAAATGCCACACTTACCTTGGAACACTTTATGTGGTAATGGAGATAGTCTCTCAGCGTATGAATCAAGTTGATGGTGTTGTCTCTAGCGCTAGCACTGGTGTGACGAGGGAACAAAACTGAAAGTCAAAATAAACTGAGGTTATTTCACACAATGCCATTATTTACACTACAAAGCTAACACAAAAATTTACTCAACAAAACTAATTAAAAAAAAAAAAAAAAAAACAATAACAAACATCTCACAACAACAGCCTCATTGATGAGATGTTGTAAAACACATTTACCTCCTAACTGAAGGGGTCACAATTCTTTCAGGGGGTTAGCCACATATCAGGTAAGTAAAACATTTTGGTCAGCTTAAGGAAGCCGTTACGACAAGCCACCAATGTGGTCAGTTGTATTCAACTACACCTCCTAACATGATCACATAAAGCTAGAAGGAAAAGAACCTGAGGCCACAGGTTTCACAATGTCCCTGAGTTAATGAGTTTGCCAAAGGTTGTGACAAACAGAAAACGACCTTTTGCTGTTGACAGTCCCTCTTTTTACACATAGTCAACATGGCCCGAGAAAGTTCTCCATAGCTGACAACCCCTGGGACCCAAAAATTAAACATTCCGGCAGACATAGAGGTCAGGGGGAAGGTGTGTACTCCCAATTAAGCTAATGGTTGTAACTGTCGGATAACATGACATCTTTTCCTTAAAGTTAAAGAGTCAAAAAGCGTACAAATAGAGAATACTGTTGGAAACACACACACACCAAACAACATATTTTCCCCCATTTCTCTTACTTTCTTTTTCTTTTTCCTTGTTTCTTCCCTTAATTTTTCTTCTTTTTTTTTTACGAGAAAGAAAAAAAAAGGGAAAAAGAGAAGTTTCATATAGATGTCTGAGTTAGTACTTATACTTTTTTTCTTCTTTCTTTTTTTCGCTGCCAAATTCTGGACATTCATCCTTTTCAATCAGTCTCTCCTACCTTTCTTTTAAATCCAACTTTAAAACACTTTTTTTTTTCTAAACAACCTTTAATGTTTCCCCTCTGATGGACACATTCATTCCTGAAGCCAGATCAATCATATTTGTCCAGACAAATCAAGACAGTATGTGTATGTGAGTGTGTGTACCTCTGCACCAATATGCAAGGAGCATGCATACAATATAATGAATTTGAAAGTGTATTTGTTGTCGTTTATGTCACAGTCTTTTCTTTTTCTTTTTTTTTGGCTCATGAGCAGTTTTGTTCGAATTTTCATTCTGAATGTCATGTAAGACAATCTGTGGCCTACCTGTAGAATTATGAATGTCCCTCTTTGTTCTAATCATTATGTTTTGTCCCATTGTTCAATGAGTTCTGTATCCCAAATCACTTGTAAGTGGTGTTTGTTAAGTGTTGAGATTTGTCTATTTGTTTGTTTGCTTTTAAATATATAAACATAACTGGTGCCATATCTATGCTATTTCTCCTGAGGTTTCAACTATTCAAGCCTACAAGATGCACAGGAATCCCAGGAAAAAAAAAAAACCTGAAATTCTACAGGCATCAGGGATACATCCCCCAAACACCCAGCCCCCTCTCCCCCCCCCCCCTCCCTATCCAAATGACTGAACAAATACCTAAAAAATACCAGTCTGAATTGCAGTAAAAAAAAAAAAAAAAAAATGTTCACCATCCACTTTTTTGTTCTAAGGTGGATGATGCCCGCATTTTTTTTCAGATACAGCCATGACCAGATGTGCGCAAGTACATCTTTCATCAATCTCTGTCACTTTTGCTGCTCTTGCTGATGCATGATTTCAGTGTGACATTCTTTTGCCTTTCAACTGGACAGACAAAAATGGCCCTTGCCCGCTTTGATAAAGAAATTGACATCAGCTCTGGTGATGGCTGTGTTGTCGGCTGGCATACAGAATACTTGATCAGCTTTCTGCAGATTCCACTGCAGTATTTGGTTTTGTCCTGCCACCCACCCAACCCCTCTCCTCAGCTCCTCTTTCCTCTGCTCCCCTCCCTGCTTGAATTATTTTCTTCTGATGAACGTGTGTGTGTGTGTGTGTGTGTGTGTGTGTGTGTGTGTGTGTGTGCGCGCGTGTGTGTGTATGCGTGTGTGCATGCGTGCGTGCGTGTGTGCCTGCATGCTAAGTATGATTTTTCATTTTTTTTCATTTTTACATTTCTTGAAAATCCACATTTTGAAGAAACATGGGAGTGCTGGATGCTGTTTTCCCCTGCATCATGCCCCAGCATTCACAGGTTATGGGATCTACTGTTACAGTAGGGACAATAAGACAATATACCAAGACCCCACATAAAAGAACCACCGGCAATGACGACATTCCAAAGTTCTGTAAAAAAATCCACTGTGAAGCGTAAACCCTAAAAATGATGTTGACAGTTAAAAAAAAAAAAGGTAATGCTGTACTATGGCAACACATTCTCCGAAAGAACATCTGCCTAAAGTTTCACACAGAACAATCTTCTGAGGTTGTTGGACTTGAAGTTCTACAATAAGACAGAGGGAACTGCTTCCACCACTGTTCTGAACGACAGACCACATACAACTGCCATTCTATTCCTGTCAATGTACGTGGTGCTACACAGAACAGACACATATACTTTGCGAACATTAATCCTGACCACACAGGAAAATTCTCTCTTGCATTATCTTTTACATGATCTTCTCTCTCTCTCTTTCTCACACACACAGACACACACACGCACTGAGAAAAAAAAAAAAAAAAAAAAACTTTTCTCACACACACACACACACACTGAAAAAAAAAAAAAAAAAAAAACACAGGCTATAAGCCCCCACACTCAGTATGAAATACAACACACAAGCAGACCAACCCACCAAAGGTGATGTAGCCAATGTTGTCACCAGTCCTGGCATCAGTGCCCTGCAGTTCCTGTGGTGGCTCCTTGTGACTGAACAACACCTGGGGGGCTGCTGGTACTTCCTCCGCCCTTCCTTGAACTCCTGAACATGACCAAGAAAAAAAAAAAATGCACATGAAATTTGAATCTCTCTGTACAATAAATCAATGATGTTGAAGGAATGCGATCAGTATCTTCTCGTTTTGCTTGTTGGGGTTCTGTTGCATGTACATGAAGGCATTCTTTTTCCTTCCTATGGATTTCACAGGCTTTTTGTCTGTTTTGTCTGTGAGCCAACTGCATAGGTGGGCAGTCTGTTGACTGTGTTTCACTGCAGACAGTGTCAAACTGTCACAATCTGAGCATATACCTGATGGTTAACACAGGGGCAAAGGCTACCTGCAGGCAGCAGCCTACCTTGCTGAACAGTGAACAGCAAAAAGCTGAATGCCCTGTCAACTGAACAACTCTTTTGCCCTGAAGTGGTTAGTTAACCTGTAACAGCAGATGAGGTTGAGCAAAGGACTGTTGCCCTGAAGTGGTTAATACCTGTGAGAGCAAATGAGATATTGGGAATCATCACGTTTAATATGAGAATGGGAGTCATCATATTTAAGTAAAGTTCAAAGCATCGTGCCAAAAATTTTGCAGGATAACTGTTTAGGTCCCCAAAACGTGGGTTTTCTGACTGAACCAGACTCAGTTAAGGGTACAGTACATTCAGATCAACAATCGCTTTGCCTGTGTCTGGCTCAATGCGCCTTTACATAAAACTTCAACTTTACAACAACAACAAAAAAAAAAAATCACCTGACAACCTGTGAAACTTTATATTTCAATTTTAGCCAATAAACTGGCTCACAGTTGCCTGTTGCTGAATAGTTCCGCTGTGATTAACCTGTGACAACAACCAGAAAGGCTGCTGTTTGCCATGTACATACCCACCAAATTTTTTTAGTGAAACTGTGAAAAACTCTCCAGCTTTTTTTTTTTTTTTTTTTTACCCCTCAACAGCATAAGGAAAACAATCACATTTAACAAAAAAGGATCCTAACTACTGCAATGATTTGAATTTTGTTTTGTTACCCAAAGAGCTCAAAACAAAGTCAGCCCTTTCTACAACTGTGCACTCTCAAATGAGATATGTCTGGAATTTCCTGGCATGACTAAATGTAAGACAGGCAAAGGCAAGTATGTGAGTATTAGAGTTTTGCTTGGATTACATACTGTATGCCTATTTTCACACTTGGTCAACATAAGACACTTTTTTTTTCCCTTTCCTCCTTGCTTTGTTGATGTCACACTTACCACACAAACATCCACAAGACTGCCTTCTCTAATGTATTAGTAGTGTTGGTTCCCCTCACAGAACTGTTGTGTTTGCTTAAGAATGCCAGGAAGTATACTGAGCACAAAGTTTGTCTAATGCCCTTTCCATCCCATAAAGCAATCACATATGGCAATGGACTATCATGCTTGTATTAGAATGCATGAATTAAGTTAAAAAATACTCAAGTTGTCTAGGAAATGGCTGTAAGAATGCACTGAGCACACACAGTCACAGTGAAATGCTGTTCCTAGGCAGGGCCCACCTTGTGAGAATTAGCACTGTTTATGACATTTCATATTCAGTAAAGTTAACAAATTTTGATATCTTGTGTAAATATTTCGGAAAAAAGAACAGCGGACTGCCAAAACATGCAAGTCAGGCTTCCTGGTAAATCTTCTACCTCTCACCTGCATGAAGACCTTGCCAATGATGATGTCGTCATCGTCTTTGAACAAAGTACTGAAGATCACCGTCACTCTGTCCTTCTTGGCTTCCACATACCTGAAATACACCGACACAGAGTTCTGTAGGCATGATACTGTGTATGGCTTCCACATATCTATAATATAGACACACACTGTTCTGTCGGCATAATAATTTGTACGGCTTCCATATATCTGTAATATAGAGACGCGCTGTTCTGTAGGCATAATGATTTTACGGCTTCCATATATCTGTGTAATAAAGAGACGCGCTGTTCTGTAGGCATAATGATTTGTACGGCTTCCATATATCTGTAATATAGAGACGCGCTGTCTGTAGGCATAATGATTTGTACGGCTTCCATATATCTGTAATAAAGAGACGCGCTGTTCTGTAGGCATAATGATTTGTACGGCTTCCATATCTGTAATATAGAGACGCGCTGTTCTGTAGGCATAATGATTTGTACGGCTTCCATATATCTGCAGTACAGATACACACAGTTTTGTGGGCATCATAATCTCCATGGCTTCCATATGTTTGCAATACAGAGACACAGAATTCGGTAGGCATAAGAATCAAGCTGGAGAACATTTGATTCAAACAATTTCTGAAAAAGGCCAGAGTCCAGGAACCACCTTATGCCCCTGTGGGTTCCACGGGCAATGAAAGTACTGATGGAGGATCCCGAGGGTGAACCGTCCCCTCCCACCCCCCCCCCCCATGACCTCCCCTCCCCCCTTGAGAAATGGAATTCAAGCAGTTTCAACTAACTGAAGACCCTTTTGTGGTCTCTGATAGGTGAATCAGTGTGCAGCATGCAAACAAACCAAAAGAAATAACAAACGGCATACACCCACACCCACATACAAATACACACACACACAATGTACGTGTGGACAGACGTTAAATTGAAGACAACAACAACAACACACACAATAATACACACAAGCACATACATACACACAAATTGATAGTACAGATACTCTCAAACACACATAGACACACACACACACACACACATATACACACATAGGTATGCACACTGAGGTTCATAAATTTCTTTTACAAAGCAACAAAAAATGAAAAAAAAAAAAAAAAAAAAGTTTCAACAGTCATTCACACAACTTGGTAAAGAAAGAACAATATCCCTTATTCAAGTTATTGTGGGCAAATTTACTGTTGTTGACAATCAATCTGACCACAGAGGCTTATATCATATATCACTTATCATCGCTGTAACTCTGTCAAAATAAAATCCATGCGTGTTTGTGATAAAAAAATAAATAAATAAAATAAAAAGGAGGGGGGATGGGGGTGGGGGGGGGAGGTTGGGGAAGGGGGAGGTAAGTCATGAATATACGCACTTTGCTCTTATAGCAGTCCAGTGCAGCTTGAAGCATCAACATGCTTCTAGCAGCCCACATGTTCAAAAAATGCGCTGTTAAAACCACAATAGTGTAGTTCAAGTCTGTTTGACAGAACAAGGGATCAACGACGTGCCACTCCCGGTGTGTTCACTTTCCAAGTACAAGTCGAAAGCCGCTGATCTAAACTGCTCACTTTTGGAGTCCTCTCAGTCCACTCTCAACTCAAACAATTGACGAATGTGCCGCCCTTGCCCCAGTATACCCATTATCGACATGCAAGACATATATTTCTCCCCAGAAGAAGAAGCCTATGCATGATGCATGACCAGGGAAATGGCTGAACAAGTGCCATTCATCTACATATTTGCCTGCATTTGAAATTGTTTGATTAATGCCTGTGGAACCACTACAGTATATCATATCACCTGTGGGTGACATTACATTCAATGCAGAATCATGGACACCTGGACTAGAAAAAATGGGTATGGTTAACAGATATGGGTTGTTCAACATTTTGCAATTCTTTTTTTTTTTCTGAGGACATTTTTTTTTCTTTCGATGTTCATTTTTCTTCCCTCTGAAAGTCAGTTGATTTTCTCAGAATCCTCTGATGTAAGTATAGTTCTCTAGAATGAATAATCTCAAACTGTTTTTCACATACAGCAGCAAATGCTGCAGCCATAATCTGTATCTTTCTTTGTTAAAATAGGCCAAACACATTCTTCTACATTGCAGCAGCATACTATTTCCCGGAATTGATGATGCTTCTTTTGTGATGCAGTGTTGTGTGTGTACGTATGTGCACATGCACGCATGTGCATGTGTGTGTGCACATAAGTGTGAGCGCATGTGCAAGCACATGTGTATGTATAGGTATGTGTGCATGCATGTGTGTGTGTGTGCGTGTGCGTGTGTGTGTTATTAACAAACACCAGACAATAAGCTTACTTGTATCATAATGTATAAACATACATATTAACATTGATTAATATGCAAATCAAGTTTAATAAATCAGCTATGATTGTGAGCATTTCTGAACACAAATTCCCCACATTTTCAGTAAAGCTGCAACAGAACACAAAAATGTATCCATAGTTCATTATTTGTATATACATGCGCATGTGCATGTATGATGACATGAGCTTTGTGTTCATGTGTATACATGCACATATACGCACACAAGCCTCAGACAGACTCACATTCTACAATAATCAAACACAAAACAATAACAGACACATGCCGACAAATACACACCAACACCATCAAAACACTACAAAAACCCACATGGTCTCATCGTCACGGTAGTGGACCACTGCTCTCTGTTTGCCCTCGATGCCCTGCTCTTGGTAGGCAAAGTACTTCTCAAAGACGGAGGCAAAGCAGTTCCTCTTGAGCAGCGCTGCCTTCTGTACCATCTCTTCCCAGCTGTCTGGTAACTTCCAGGTCAAACAGCACTGACACATTGTAGCCTGCACACAGCATTGCATGCAGCATTACTACAGTTCATTTCATTGTTTTTTTTTTTTTCATCTCTGTGAAAGACTCTTCCACTTTCACATGACCTTAGGCTTTTTTTTTTTTCATTTTTCTTCAAGTTAAAGACTGAACCAATGCTGGCACATTACCAACAACTACACATTTACTGATTCGTTCAGTTAGCAACAGTAACACTCACTGTGCAACTCTTACTTACAAGTAAAAAAAAACCTGCTCTCTCTCTCTCTCTCTTCCTTCCTCTGCTGGACTCCATGGTCAACCAGTGATGAGATATTTGGGTATGCCACAGCTTCTACCTGAACCATTCAGGAAGCCACATTCCATTTTCGGGGATGATGTCTACACATGACACCAGCGAGCATGTGTTTTATATTTTGCTTTACAAACCCCACCAGCACATGATGGCCTACTCTTCTCCGAAAGATGGAATGAGAGTTAACACGCATGCAAAATTTTTCATGCATATGTTTACCGATGGAACCGCCATTCAAACTCGAAGTCTCACCCGAAGGATTAAGAGTACACCCTAGGCCTTGAAACAACAGTACAGCCTTACCAACATGGCCAAGCAGGATCCAAGAATTGTAACCTCAAACCAAGCCAGACCTCAAACTGCTGGAGTATACAACATTATCCTCATTTCTTTTTTTTTTTTTTTTTTAACATCTGTGGAAGAAATGATAAACAAAGGCTGTATGAGGGTGTCCCTTCATCAACCAGCTATGGAGAGCTGTGTAGATCATCAATGATGCAAATGCAATGGAAAAAATCAGAATGATCCTGACAGTGACTGAATATGGTGGATTGTGACTGACGGTAATACCACCAACTTAAGGGACACAGAACACACAGATCAGGAAGCAAAACTGAAAAAAAGTGTAAAGAATTTAATAATAATCATAGACATGTCACAAATACAAATCTATTATACAGCAAGGAGTTAAGTGACAACTTTGTAAGACTCAATCAACACTGATTTACTTCTTGCATTACTAAAAAAACACTGGTGTCGCAATTTACACCAATCAAAGTGTGTGTATGGGCGTGAGCGCGCGCACACACACACACACACACACACACACACACACACACACACACACACACACACACACACACACACAAATACACCATGGGTTATCGACAATGGACCACATGCAAAGAAAAGTACAGAGAGACACAAAGGTTGAGACAAAAGAAAAAAAATTACCTGGTTCAGCAGGAACCAAGAAAGATCCATATTCCCGCTTGATGAGCTGTATACAAAACACACACACACACACACACACACACACACACACACACACACACACACACACACCAGACTATGATCAACTGATCAAGTAAACATCATGTCATATTCATAGATACAGCTAAGCATGTTATCATTTATCCATGGCAATAAAAATAGTCATACCCATAATTGATCTTTCATTCTTTACACAAAGGGAAATTGCTGACAGTAACTGTGCTAAATCTGAATGTTTTTAAACACCATACTTAATGAAAAATTAAATACATTCTTTCCTAATAATGCCTAATTATCTATCCCCCCAAAAAAGGTTAAACAACACTGAAATGATTAAACTGCATGCATGGTTTCCCGTGAAATGAAAATCAATGCTTTTTCATACAACCTCCACAAGGAAACTACATTTTCAAATAGCGATATTTTGTTCGTAAAAAGAGAAAAAAGACACACATGTCAGCAACCTTAAATCAGCTTTTCTATTCCAGCAAGCTAGACGCAAAGCCCTCCTCAATACATCAGTAAATAAATGCATTCATTAATCCCCACATCGAACAGTATTGAAGTTTCACAGGAAACATGCTTTGCCTTGCACTGCACACTGTAATATCAACTGAAACATCGGCAGTTCCCTTTCTTCTGTGGCATCTTAAAGCCAATTCTGGACTCCCTTTTTCCACTGCTTTTTTTTTTTTTTTTTTTTTTTTTTTTTTTTTTCATTCTCCAGCCACAATTGTTACATTTGCAACTGGTGAAATTTTTGCATGTTAGACTGGTTTCAGTCCTCCATTAAGATAGCCACATTCCACCTAAATGAATAATGTCTATACACCAGTAGGCAAGTGTTCGGGTTGTTTTTTTATTTGGAAACCATCCCATCAGCACGCTGCTTTTAGCGATAATGTCTAAATACAATACCAGTAAGCATGCATTTGCATTTTTTTTTTTCTTCTGGGAATCCTTCGCATTAGCACACCTTTCTTCTCTTAAGGATGGTGTGGGATTTAACATACATCCAGATCGTTTTTTTTTTTTTCTTAAACTGACTCGTGTGTTCAAACATGCAACCTCAGTTTTATATATTTGTCATCTGATCCAGAGGGCTGGAATCTACACAGCCCTGGATTCTGAATAGGAAATCTGCTCTAACTGAGCTGTCTCTCAGGAAAGAACTGAATCCCGAACCGACCCATGGCTCCACAACACTGCTGTACCACAAGGCTGTAGCCACAACCGGGCTCCACAGAACACTGCTGTAGGCCACAGGCCACAACCGACCCATGGCTCCACAGAACACTGCTGTAGCCACAAGGCCTGTCAGGCCACAACCGACCCATGGCTCCACAGAACACTGCTGTAGCCACAAGGCCTGTCAGGCCACAACCGACCCATGGCTCTGCAGACCACTGCTGTAGCCACAAGGCCTGTCAGGCCACAACCGACCCATGGCTCTGCAGACCACTGCTGGAACGGCTTAGGCCACAACCGACCCATGGCCACAGACCACTGTTCCAGTAAAACCGATTTATGGCTTGCTGTAGCCACAAGGCCTTTTGATTATCCACACCCATTTCTGAGACCACTGCTGTACCCACAAGGCCTTCCAAGGTCTGGCAAACAAGATGTCTCCAGTACAAATTTAGTTTACACTACAGGTTACCCTTTTTTGACCCCTATTCCCCTTCCAAGGTCTGGCAAACGAGATGTCTTACAAAATTCTTTACAGGTTACCCTGACCCCCATCCCCCCAGCCCCCCACCCCAATCCCTTCCATTTGAAACCCTCCTAAACACAGTTATAAAAATAGCATCTATTAAAAAAAAAAAAAAAAAAAAAAAAAAAAGAAAAGTTGAAAAAAAGGAAGAAAAAGAAAATCACCATAAGCTATAATTTACCCTTCTTCACTCATCTTCAGGCAAAATACAAACGAGCACACCAAAAGAAGGGGCAAAGCAACTCTTATCTAATTGATAATACAACACAGACCAGTGAATTCTCAACAAATAATATGTCTTCTTCATTATACTAGTTAATAGCCGACATCTACTCCCTGGATGGTAGCCAGCATAAGAGTGACCAACCGGCTGAATGAATATGAAGAATTTCATCATCCTGCCAGTCATATTCCCTCACTTCCTTCCCTCTGCCTGCCCCTCATGCTAAATGCGGGTATGGAGAGTATTGTTCCGTGCATTTTTTTTTTCATGTCTGTTAGTCATAACCTCTGAAGAAAACATTCCTGTTGGAAGTAAACTACTCTGTTTTGTATAGTTTACTTTGTATCCTTGCTTTGTGTGTTTGTTTGTATTCTGCCTAGTTTGCAGAAAAGCCGCGGTCTGTTTTGTTTCCTTCTGCATCTTTGAAGTCTGACTCCCCAATCTCACTATTTTCATTCAATCATGATAGTCATACTTTTGCTACTGGGTCAAGGTACAATGTAACTGATTAAAAAAACAACAACAACAACAACAACAAAATCCTTCTTCTATTTTGAATACCAGGTAAATTTTTTTGAGAGATAACATTACATTTTTCCAAGTGATTCACTCGTTTCTGACACACATTTTCATGGAATTCTGCTGATCAGTGGTTATACTGTAAATAATTCGATACTGTTGTCTGTCTGAAATAAAAGCTCACCTCTCATCAGCCCCATGCTCCTGAAGGTCTTTGTAGAACTTGAGTGACACACTAACCTGTAAAACACACATACATACATGAAAACACACACAGACAAAGACACACAGACAAACTTATCACTTAATTATGCTAACAGACTGAAAAAAAACAGGGGGGGAACATGCAAGCAACACACACACACACACACACACACACACACACACACACACACACACACACACACACACACATACACACTCACACAAACATTTCAACATCCTATATTTCAAAAGTAGATTTTCTCTCGGTATTAAATAATCAGGCTATATGGAGACACAAGGCAACAGAGACAGAGCTCCATAAGTTGAGGTATGGTAAGTGCACTTTTTAAACCTTTCTAAACCTGGGTTTCTACTAAGTGTTTGTAGTGTGTGTGTGTATTTGTGTGTGTGTGTGTGTGTGTGTGTGTAGTGTGTGTGTGTGTGTGTGTGTGTGTGTGTGTGTGTTTTTACTGAGAGTGTACAGCTTATGAAATGGGAATGTGGACCTTTCTTGGTTCTTTCTTTCTCTGTATTTATCTTTCACTCACTGAATCACTGTCTCTTTCTCTTCTGCCTTTTCTTTTTTCTTTGTCCAATGTCCATGACCATACATGTAAGTGCGTGTGTGTGTGTGTGTGTGTGTGTGTGTGTGTGTGTGTGTGTGTGTGTGTGTGTAGGTATACAGATCATACTAGATGTCTGAGTGTGTTAACTAACGTGCATATGTGTGTGTGTGTGTGTGTGTGTGTGTGTGTGTGTGTGTGTGTGTGTGTGTGTGTGTGTGTGTGCAGGGTGTGTGTCGACACGTGTGTGTGTGTGTGTGTGTGTGTGTGTCGTGTGGTGTGTGTGTGTGTGTGTGTGTGTGTGTGTGTGTGTGTGTGTGTGTGTGTGTGTGTGTGTGTGTGTGTGTGTGTGTGTGTGTGTGTGTGTGCGCATGGGCATGTGTGTATACATATGTCTAAGCATGCATGTCCCATTGTATGCATGCAACAATTTTGCTGTTAAAACAGATTAAAATACAAAAAATAGATATTTGTCACTGCTACATATTTTCTTTCACAGTTTTAGTCTTCAATAACCAATGTATATATATGTCTTATTATGTTTAATCATACACTCAGTTCAATTTCAACTGCATGTATATGCTTCCAGAGAATTACCTGTTAATTGATAAAGGAGAAAATCTTCTTGCAATTTATCTAAAATCAAAACGATGTGTACTGTCATCAATTCTAATATAAGTAATAATTTAAAAAAAAAAAAATTCTAGCCACTTCTGAATCTCACCATTATGTGTGACTTATTTCCGCCTGGATTAGATATGTGATACAAGACACCATCAAAATCTGAAACAGAAAAGTGAGAAAAAATAAAACTGAAACTGTGAAAGTCTTAAAATGTCCATTTTTGAATCAACTTGTACAGACTAATGCTCTATTACTGGGTAGAAGTATTAGTAACTTATAATTAATGTAAATTAATAAGTTCTGTATGCAGCATAATAACAATTATTGATAATTAGTGATTGTAAGAAAAATATTTAATAAGCTCATGCCATATCAAAAAGAAAGCAGTCGTAACATACATGTCAATGACTGAATCAGCATTTTTCTATTTTGTTTGTAATATGCAAAAAATAAGACCCAGTTTTAAGTTTTGTAACTGTGAATTACACAATAGCAAAATTAAGCTTAAAACTGATGACATTAATTTTCAAAGTCTAAAAAGCATAATTTCCAAAAGGATCTGGCATTCTGTGCAAAGCATCTCATACAATTTATCATAAAGACTATCATGCTCATAATAAATCATTAAATTCAATTACTAATACTTCCATCTTCAACGAGTACAAACTGATTATCAATTATGTAACAATATCTGACAAAATCTGCCATCATAATAATTCATGATCAGCACACATTATGCATACACTAAAACGAATTCCGAGAAGATTTCCCCATTGAAATTTAAGCAACTGTTTTTTTTTTTTTTTTTTTTTTTTTTTTTCATTTCAATTTTCTGCTGCACAAACCTAAAAACAAACCGAAAACACTAATTCATTCATGACATTTGTCAAGACAATTCTAGAGCATAATTTTCTTCAACAGTCTATTGTAACTTGAAAATGTGCCCTTGAAGATGACGAAAGTGTTGGATACCAAAATTCTCATACACTTAATACGTGTGCCTCTGCCACACAAAAGAGCAGAACCATGAAAAGACAATGACAGTTCATACCTGCAACTGTGATATCCACATTGTCTGGTTTTCCACTGCAAAACAGTCAAGACATGCTTGTTATAATCCTTTTCAAATATTTGCAGTTCTACTTTGTCACAATTGATTAGTATCACTTATCAGTATTAAACTTGTAGGAAACTGCCAAACTAAAGCAATAATAGATGTACTGAGCTGGTGCTTTTCTGTTTTTGCCAGCTGGTACCACAGATTACATCACATGATTGTAAAAGTGTTAATGCAAATTGTCAACCATTTACTATTTACAAGCATTACATGATAATTTTGACATGAAGCTAAACCCATTAAAATGGCCAGAAAACATTCTTCATCAGTTTATGGCTTTCAACTGCCAACACTGGTAATTTACTGAATCAGAATTTCTTGCCAAGTTGACCTTTGAATAATCTTTTAAACTAAAGGCCTGTTGTTTTAGATATATGACGGTCTTGAACAAGTGCAAGAATATGATTTCATTCACAGTTCTCCAGTTCTTCTTCATGCAAGGAAATCAGTCACACATTAACACAAGGAAGCTGAAATTGTGTCACAAATCATGAAAAAGATCCACCTAGTTTTCATTTGTCTGTCACACAGGCAGCACATAAGTCAGTTTTACTGCAAACATTTTTTTTTTTTTTTTACTTGTAGCATGCTTCTCCTTTTTGAACGTGAATAAGTTGAGAGCTTGTCCACATTGATGGTCACACTCTGTCCAAGTTCAGACATCAAATATTGTGGACAGGGCTCAAACCTCCAAGTTAATTTGATGCAAGTAGCCCAAGGGCTCCATATAAGAGAGAGAGAGAGAGAGAGAGAGAGAGAGAGAGAGAGAGAGAGAGGAGAGAGGAGGGAGGGAGAGGGGTACAAAATTAAAAGGAATGGCACTGGTTGTGGTCTGTCTTAACACCTGTTTGGAATATATTACAGTTTCCATCATCTTTATGGAACAATAGTTCTTTCCAATATTACCATTAACCTCTAAGGAATGCGAAAAATTGACAATAAAAACGAAAACAATATCAAGACGAACAATAAAAACAAAATAATTGAAACATAAACCTTTGCTTTTTAAAGCTCAGATTTAAATTAAAAAAAAAAAAAAAAAAAAAAAAACGGCATTCATCAGATCGTACATCTACGAGAAACAGCAACAACTGAACAAAGCTTCTGATGAGAACGAACGACTAGATTTGTAGTTAAACCACTTTATGTGCCTTGAAAGGAAGAAATTTAAACCAGGACGCTAAAACTGCATAGCTGTGAATGTAACAGTGCAATCATTATCCACCGGGATGACACACCTCCCCCTGAGAGGCCTGACTAACGACTCCCCAGTTCCTTTGGTCTTAGCTTCCTCGTCGACTACCGTCACTATTCTCTTATTCAAAAAAACGACAATCCGCATGCAATCATAGGCACTTACCCGTCTAGCACGTTACGGATTTTCTCCGTAAGTGTTTTTCTTGGACGATCAGATTTTTGTATTCCAGCAAAATCATTGTGTCGTTTTAGATACAGATAACGGCTCGGTGTCTGCCGACTGGGAGTAGCCGAACAGGAAGTGATAGCTGCGGAAATGCAGGTTCTCGTTTGTCAGTGCTTGATGGTGTTTCAACCTGAATTGGTATTCCATTTTAAGTGAGCCGCAGAAGAAAATGTGCCCCGAAACTTTTATCCCAACGTGGTTTTTCCCTTCTTTTTCTATATTCATGAAACACACACACACACACACACACACACACACACCCCTTGCAGATGCGTCCTGAACTCTTACCCTTCATTTAAAAGTTACCACGTGTGATGGTACAGTTAGTGGTGGCAGCAGCACTGGTTCATTTGAAATTACATCGTATTGTGACACTTGTGGAATTACATTGTAGCAGCAGTCGTACCCAGCAGTGGTGGTAATAACAGTAACTGCAACTAAATGAATATAGCAGCAATTATTACATGGTAACACAGATTCATAAGTCATATTATGTTAACATTATCATCATCAGCAGCAGCAGCAGGTTTAGCATAATCACCATCATCACCAAGGTTTTTTTATTTATCATCTTTGTGCACAGGCCAAAATTCCTCATTTTTGTTGGTGACCCCCTATATCATACATTTCTCTTCTTGTTTGTGGAAAACTGTCGAATCGTAAGGTTACCATTCTGTGTTACCCTGAGGCTCTCTGGCCGACAGGAAAGACCCGCAAGTAATCGAAAAGTTTTTCTTTTGTTTTGTTGCAGTTTCGTTGTTGCTTTATTTGTTTGTCTGTTCATTTGTTCGATTGCTTGTTTGTTTTTTTTCCATATGTAACTTTGTTTGTTGTTTTTTTGGTTTGTTTCGTTTGATTTTCATCAACCTATATTTATCCATAACACTACCACCCCTTCATCACCCCATCTCAGTTGCACACCTCTGCACCCTCCCCGCTCCCATCGCTGTCCCCTCCCTGCAATCCTTTCAAAGACTGGTGAGTTTTATGGTTCGACCACTTAAACACAAGCTCGCATATATGTTTTAAAAACTGTACGGGTACAGACCATTCTTTCAATGTGCCTGATTCGGTGGTGGCCTCTCGGGTACACACACACACACACCACACACACACACACACGCCAGTTCCTTGAATTGGCCCAAACCATGTCATTTTAAGCAGGCGCTGTTATCTCTACTCCGAGTACTTATACTGAATAGGCCTGCCGGCCAAGCAGATTTGTGTAGCCATATTATGACATTCATGCATACGATCTGGCACACATTTCCCCTCCCTCGGTCAACTTTTCTAACATTGCCCTAGAAATTCGTTTAACTAGCACGAGAAAACTGACTAAAACGGAATACCAATTTGAAATAGTCACGACATGCTCTTTGAATTCCTACTTGGGTCGTACAGACAAGGAAGGATAAGCCTAAAGCCAAGACAGAGTTATCTCCCATAGAGCGCAAGCTTCACCAGCAGAACTGGATCCTCTTACCTGGCCACACACCAGTTTGTTCTTGCGCCGAGTTGGAGAAGGTACGTGATTGCTCGTTCTTCGTTTTCATTATCCTCAGTGTTGTTTATCTTGCCTGAAGAAAAGCAAAGAGGTCGAAACGCGTCATGTTTTGTCTTGTAATTTGTTTTGTCCGGTTGACTAGCGGATTAACTATAATTTCTTTCTCTCTTTTTTTTTTTTTTTTGAATGACATTTGTTCTCCAGTTTCCGCCGGCTGTCACCTCACTTTGAAACTATCACTAGTAGATTGACAGACGTCCATATTGTCCGGCGTGCTGCGTGATGGTCTGACGCGCTTGTTCACTGTTGATGTGATCAATGTATCCAGTGTTTAGTGCCTTGCGGAAACACGCACTTGCACTGTGTGTGTGTGTGTGTGTGTGTGTGTGTGTGTGTGTGTGTGGGGGTGTGGGGGGGGGGGGGGGGGGGGGGCTTGGGTGTGTGTGTGTGTGTGGGGGGTGTGTACGCTTGTATGTGTGTGTGTGTGTGGGGGGGGGGGGGGTGGGGTGTTTTAGTGTTTAGGCACTGGTGCGGGTGAGTTTGTGTTTTTATGTAGGCCTATTGTGTTTGTGATCTATGTAATGTTTTATGTCTTATGAATTTGATGTTTATTTCATGTGTGTATGCGTGCGTGCGTGCGCGCGCGTTTGTGTGTGTGTGTGGGGTGGGTGGGGGGAGGGGTGTGGGAGTGTTGATGTATATACAAATACATGTACTAACACAGGCTTTTATGTAACGATTTATAATGTCTCCTTGTAAGGTCTTATGTACTTGCGAAATGATGTGGAGCAGAAGAAAAATTTTCGATGGACAATAAAATTGATGAATTGAATTGAATTGAATTGAATTCACTGTTGATGTGATCAGTGTATCCGTGTTTAGTGCCTTGCGGGAACATTTCTTTCAACGGCGTAAAGCTTTCTTTCTATGTCCGCTGTGAGGGTCCAGTTCTCGCATACACACAGGAAGATGAAATATTTCAGTGCACACAGGAGCCTGATTTCTTGTTTCATGGCGATGTGGTCAGTAAATTTAAAAAAAAAGAAAATAACAATAAATAAATAAATAAATAACTATATGAATTCTTTCATGACAGCAAGTCTGA
>JADBJO010000416.1:237500-240000 GCA_016801955.1 Conus betulinus | reverse complement strand
AACAAATCTCCTGCTTCCTTCGCGTCGAGGTTCGGGAGAGGGGACGGAGAGGGTTCGTCTACAATTGGTGTGTGTGTGTGTGTGTGTGTGTGTGTGTGTGTGTGTGTGTGTGTGTGAGCGTGCGTGCGTGCGTGCGTGTGTGTGTGTGTGTGTGTGTGCTGAAAACATGTTGTCCATGACCATAACACTTTCCTGCTTTTCATATACAGAGGCACTTCTTTTCAGGTATGTTTTGTTTCGAAACTGAGACGGAGAAGATGGCAAGAGTTAAAAAAAAAAAGTTAAGAAAAAAAAAGGGGGGGTGGGGGGTGGGGGGGAGGGGGGCATGGGCAGGGGAGTATGGGCCATGGGACGGGGAGGGGCCATTCTTTTTCCACCCATACTACCCACCCCTCTCATCAGATCTGCATGATCGCGCAGCTCCTCTCCATCGATGTAACCTCCAGCCGGAATGGAACCCTCGGAGTCACGTCTCCCGGCGCTGAGTCTGGGACTGCTGCCTCTGCTTCTGCAGAGCCGTGATGGCCGACAGCTCGAAGGGGGTTTGAACCCCGAACATCTGAGTCCGGGCCACGCGAGCCAGGCGAGCCGACGTCTCCGTCACCGCGACACCACGGCGTGCGCCAGCAGACGTGACAGTGTGCTGTTGTTGTTGTTGTTGGCGTTGGTGACGTTGTTGGTGAGGTTGGGGGTGGTGTGGCTGGCGACGTTGGCGTTGATCTTGGCTGTGGTGGGTGGAGGTTCGTGGATGTTGCTGTTGCTGTTGCTGTTGATGATGATGTTGATGGTCGTTGTGGTGTGGTGGTGGTGGCGCAGTCCACGCAGACGATCGGCCTCGTCGTTGTTATCAACTGTCATTGTAACAGTAAGAGATATAGAATGATCTTGATGGTGATGACGACGTCAGTGATGCCGATGACGGTGATAGCCTAACATGATAATGACGATAATGAACGTGAAAGCGATAATTGCGAAGATGACTGTGATGCTATGAATGATGAGGGAACCAGATGTGATATTAAACAGAAATTCCTTGAGCTGAATTTTGTAGTTATGTTGTAAAACAATCATATTTTGATGGTAAAATATGTGTATAAAGGAAATATCCTTTCGAAGAAACAGTTACATAGACTTTCAAATCGACTAATGGTGTGAAACAGCTGAAAAACAGACACTGGAACACACACACACACACACACACACACACACACACACACACACACACACACACACACACACACACACACACACACACAACACACACACACACACACACACACACACACACACACACACACACACACACACACACACACACACACACCACGCGCAGAGAAGGTAAACAAAGAGACAGACATAGGCCTACACAGGTAACCGAATTAACGAACACACTTGCAAAGCTACACCGGAACAAGAGTGAGTATACTTATAGCTCAATAGATAAAACCTGATATATTTCATTCTATCTTTGTCATGCATAGACTACTACTGTTTCCTCCCGATTCGCTAAGCTAATTCTCTAAGCCATGTTACTTATACTATTTCATTTTATGTCTTTTCAGGCTCTGTCTTCTTGTCTTTTAGTACGCTGTAAACAAAACATTACTGCTAACTAACTGGGCTCAAACTCTATGTTCCTGGCGTGAGTGGGATCCACCTTCTTCACCCCCCCCCCCCCCCCCCCCCCCCGACTCCTTTATCCAAACTCTATTCCATCTCCATGATTCCTTGACCCTCACCACTAAGTTAACCTTACCAAACATACTTATGAAGCTTTTTTTTTTTAACATTGTCTTTCTCTTTCTATGATCTTGATTTGTTTGTTTGTTTTTGTTTTTATCTTACTTTGCCATTATAATTCATTCTACTGGTCTGCACTGATTATTGTTGCATCATAACGTATCTCATAAGTGTGTGTGTCGCCAATACCCATATGTAACATAAAGTTACAGATTTACATGATAAGATTGTTCCACATTTGTTTTTGGCTTTGTTAATACCGTGTTTTGTACGATCGAATGTTAATGAAAATGGTTCGATCTAACTTGTCAGACCAGTGTCCTGCTGTTCAGTTTGTTTATTTATTTTATTTTTTTTTTTCACACGCACGCACGGCATGGGCCCTGCCTGATCAGTTTCTTGTGAGATGTGCAGTCATCTTTCATGTCACTGTGTCAGTCACCGCCACGTGGCCTGGCGTGGACTGACTGTGACTGGCACAGAAGTGTGCCGTTCATTTTACATGGGTTGTGAACTAGGCCGCGTCGCGTCAGTTTCGGCTAGGCCTGCGGCATGTTTGGTGTCTTGTCTGTTTCGCGTCTTTCACAGGTGTTGCGTTATTTTGTTAGGCCCTTTACTTTCATAATTCTGTCAGCATTTATGATGGCCATGTTGAATAATTAAAAAAAAAAAAAGAAAAAGACCCCTGTCGTCTGTCTGATGTGTATTTATCCATTTTATAACTGTTGGTGCTGCTACTGAGAATCTGTTCATACACACA
>JADBJO010000416.1:222500-225000 GCA_016801955.1 Conus betulinus | reverse complement strand
CACATACATTCACACACACACACACACACACACACACACACACACACACAGAGAAGCAAGCCCCTCCCCCCCTCCACACACACACACACACACACACACACACACACACACACACACACACACACACCGGCAACAACAACGATACAGACTTGGACCGAAGCAAGCAGCCTCCAAACATAACCCATATGATTCTCATATTTCATTCCAACCAATAATAACATGCTAACTTCATCAATATTTCATGCCAATGTTAAGCGGAACAGCTCTCCTTTCAACACTGAGCCCTGCATTCTTCTCAGCCACAGTAGTCCACTTCCAAAGTCTTTGAACCGACTACCGAACACTCATCAAGATTTAGACAAATAGATCAATCTCATGGATGCAGCAATTTTTTCTTTTTCATTTAAAACATTTCTTGTTTGCTGTCCCATCTCCTGTGGCACCTCAGCGATACAGCACCCAGGTCCCTCATTCCAACTTCTCGTCCATAGCCACAGCCCCAGCCCCAGCCCCAGCAATTCACAGGGAGCTGTCAGTGTCCAGTCATCATGAGTTAAAGCGAAAGAGGAGACACTGCACTGCTATCTAGTCACCTCAGTGGTGTTCAGTGGTGCCTGTTCTGATCCAACATGCGCAGGACACTGCCGACTAAGCCCCCCCCCCCCCCCCCCCCCCCCCCCACACACACACACACACACACACATACACACACACACACACACTGACGAGAATCAATCTCAGAGCCGGCGTGGGTGACCTCTCCCTTCGGAGGGCGCCGCGTTGTCCGTCCTTCGACAGTCCCCATGAATTTGCCGATACAGGTGACCCCGACGGAATCAACCCCAACGCCAAAGACGCGGAGAGGTGATCTAAACTGAGTCACTATTGCAGCAGGGCACGGAAAGCCCATTTCGTTCTTTCTGTCCTCCCCTCCCCTCCTCGTCCTGCTTCTTCTTTCTTTCCATTATCATTGCTGTTGTTGTTTTTACCATCATCATCATCATCATCATCATCATCATCATCATCATCATCATCTTCTTCTTCTCCTTCTTCTTTTGATTATCATTATCATTACCATTATTTCACCCGGCCTTGTTTCCTTCTACAGTAGCCCCGGTTCCATTCCACAGTCATTTTGCACCCAGTGTGAGGAGATAATTGATTGTTCGAGCTTCGTTTTCCATGTCTTGAATATTGTTTGTCTTTTCTGAAGAAGACTAAAGAGGTCAAAACGCGTCGCGTTTGTCTTGTAATTTGTTTCCTTCTTTCGTTCGGCAGCTTAGTAATTTTTGCTTTTAAGTTTGTTATAATAATTCAAATTCCCGTGATTTTTAAAAAACTTTATAGGGCGTTTTGTCTTCTTTGTTGTTGGATAGTATGCATATACTGCAAAACTAAAGTACTGCATTAGTTATGTGTTTATATAATGTGAGGACCTTAATACTTGGTATTAGTGAAGGCTTTTTATGCTCTAGAGGTTTCACTATATTGCATCAATGAAGTAATGTCATCTGCCGTCTTTAGAACACTGTATCAATAATGTATTTTCTGTGTAGTGCCAATCTGATTTTTTAAGATGTATTAAAAGTTTTTCTGCTATTCTTAATATTTTGCATCGATCAAGTTCTGTGTGTGTATGCAGACAGTACCTTGTGTAGGTGAAATGGTGTATATGTTCTACGCGTCTCATTCATATGTATCAGTTAACTGTCTTTTTATATTCTGTGTTTTGTAGGCACCTAGTTTACCGTCTGACACCCTCCTCTCTGTAACACGAAGAGAGAGAGAGAGAGAGAGGAGAGAGAGAGAGAGAGAGAGAGAGAGAGAGAGAGAGGAGAGAGAGAGAGAGAGAGAGAGAGAGAGAGAGAGAGAGAGAGAGAGGGGGGTGCGTGAGTTGCAGAGAGAGAGAGAGAGAGGAGAGAGAGAGAGAGAGAGAGAGAGAGAGAGAGTGAGAGAGAGAGAGAGAGAGAGATGGGGGGGGGGGGGGGGGGTGAGGTGCGTGTTTGTAAGTGGGGCGGGGCAGTAACTCCGTTAAAAGACATGTAAGTTTATTCGTCCAGTACTCACTTCGTGACTCCGGTCCACTTCTTGCTTGGTCAGTCGCACGAATATGACCTTTGACCACATGACTGACCCCACACGCCACGCATCCAGCCCTGTTGGATAATGCGCTGGCCACACAATCATACACTGCCATCATGAAGGTACCTAAGTCACGTGTTCACCGCAGCAGCTGTTTCTTATCTCCAGCAGTGAAGAATTCTTCCGTTACATTAGGAAAAAAAAAAATGACATGCGCCCCAATGTTGTTTAAGGTTTGTTTTCTCCTTGTCCTATTTTCTAAGTAAGGATCAGAACAGGGGGGGCAAAGGGACGGGGTGATGCTTCGGCAGTGTGTGTGTGTGTGTGTGTGTGTGTGTGTGTGTGTGTGTGTGTGTGTGTGTGTGTGTGTGTGTGTGTGTGTGTGTGTGTGTGTGTGTGTGTGTGTGTGTGTGTGAGA
>JADBJO010000416.1:205000-207500 GCA_016801955.1 Conus betulinus | reverse complement strand
GCGGAAACACATGAATGGAAAACTGAGTGACAGATGTTCGACTGGAGTACACACAGGACGCCCATTGTGTTAACGAGAGTGTGGGCCGTAAAACACGTCTAGCTTCGTTTCTAACCGGGAAGAGGCGCTTTATAAGAGGTCTCAGTAACAGTAGTGATCATATCCAGGACTAGTTGGGATTGCCTCTAGGATGCCCCTCATGCCCACTGAACCTTGTGGGAAGGCTGAAGACAAGGAGTCACGACAAAACACGGCAGGCTTTCAGCGCTTGATAACAGCGAAGAGTGAGTCTCGTCAGTTGGCGTATGTTCTGACCTGCGACTTGAAATACTGATTATCATTATTGACAGTTAGTGGTATCTGTCCTGTTCTAGCCTGCTACTTGACATATTGATTATCATCATTGCCAGTGCTTATGTAGCGCCTGTCCTGTGTTAGATACCAAGCTCAAAGTGCTATACAATCCAAGCTCCCAGTTACTAAACGAGCTGCCTACCTGTATAAAGCTGCCTGCTGGCGCTAATCATTCGTTTCCTGTGTCATTCAGTCCAAGATCAGTCACTCAGTTTTTCATTCACTCTCTAGCTTTGTCAGGGAGGAAGCATGCTGTATGTGTCTATGTCATCCACACCAGTGGCCAGACTGGTCTTCCTTTCCACCGGTTGTTGATGGGATTTTGCATGTTTGAAGGATATTATGCATGTTTTGCATGATTGCGGGACGTTCACATACGGAACCTTTGTTTATAGTATGATTTGAGAATTGGAGTTAGAACAAAATTAATGTTTACTCCGAGAGGTTACCCCCCCCCCCCCCCCCCCTTACATGAAAACAGCCAGGCAGAGATTTGAACTCGCGACCCCAGATCACCGTAATAGCTGTGTATAAACAAGTAGCGTGTCAGTGTTGCAGCTGAGCATTAGACTCGCTCAGTGACAGGTCACAGTGGACGTTGCGGGGTCGAATCCCTCTGGCATTCAATAATAAACTTGCAGACGGATAACAAACTCTTCCAAACTCGCCAAAAACCTGAAAGAGCTTTTACCATGTTCCAAGGACGGCCATAAAAAAAAAAAAAAAAAAAAAAACCAGTCTTAAGTCGTTTGCACACAGGCCACTCCTTTTCCACCCATTCTTATCTTTTAAAAGATAAAGAAGCTCCATAGTGCATTCTGTGCCATGTACCCACTCACAGTAAAACAAGTTCTTTTAGAGTGTTGGGACTTGCATGATGTGAGACATAAGCATTTTTTTTTTAAGAAGACTCCATGAAAAACTTGTTCAGAAATGTCCCACCTGACGATTTTGAATTTCCGAAAGAGTGCAACATTTTTTCGTCTCCGATCTAAGATTTTACTAAAGAAAGATGTTTCAACGAATTTTCCAGTGTGTTTATAGAAGATATTTTTAGTGTGTTGTGTGATGATTCTTCTTCTTCTTCTTATTCTTCTTCTGATGATGATGACTTGAGAGTAAACTTCAACCAAGTGACAACCCTGAAATGGCACTTAGCAGTCGGCTGGGCTATAAGAAACATTCTCTCTCTCTCTCTCTCTCTCTCTCTCTCTCTCTCTCTCTCTCTCCTCTCTCTCTCTCTCTCTCTCAAACTTTGCTCATCTCTCTCTACCCTATTCAACATTCTGTTATTCTGTCGGTACAGTATTTGTGATTCAGGTCGGATTCCCCCCAGTCTCTTGGGATGGGCATTCCTGTCTGCCATCTCATGGGCAATAAACCCATCACCTATGAAAGTGTTGTGAAAAGTGAAAAAAAAAAGAAAGAAAAGAAAAGAAAAAAAGAAAAGAACTGCGCAGGTTTTTTTTTACCCTCACACACCCAATTTCCGACATATACCAAAGACCTCCGGCAACAGAAATGTAAACGCACAGACGGATGACAGACGCTTTCAAATCCGTCCAAACCTTAGGAGTGTTTAACCATCTGCCATTAGTGGCCGTCCAAACCTTAAGAGTTTTTAACCATCTGCCATTAGTGGCCGTCCAAACCTTAGGAGTGTTTAACATCTGCCATTAGTGGCCGTCCAAACCTTAGGAGTGTTTAACCATCTGCCATTAGTGGCCGTCCAAACCTTAGGAGTGTTTAACCATCTGCCATTAGTGGCCGTCCAAACCTTAAGAGTTTTTTACCATCTCTGCCATTAGTGGCCGTCCGAACCTTAAAGAGTGTTTAACCATCTGCCATTAGTGGCCGTCCAAACCTTAAAGAGTGTTTAACCATCTGCCATTAGTGGCCGTCCGAACCTTAAAGAGTGTTTAACCATCTGCCATTAAAGGCCGTCCGAACCTTAAGAGTGTGTAACCATCTGCCATTAGTGGCCGTCCGAACCTTAAGAGTGTTTAACCATCTGCCATTAGTGGCCGTCCGAACCTTAGGAGTGTTTAACCATCTGCCATTAGTGGCCGTCCGAACCTTAAGAGTGTTTAACCATCTGCCATTAGTGGCCGTCCGAACCTTAAGAGTGTTTAAACCATCCGCCATT
>JADBJO010000416.1:190000-192500 GCA_016801955.1 Conus betulinus | reverse complement strand
TGGGGATTTCTGGTTCGGATCCTTCACTGGTCATGATGGAACAAAGGTGAGGAAAATGGTGAGCAGTTTTCCAGGCTCTGACAGATGCATTGATGCTGATGGCAGTGTTGTGACTGGTCATTAGCTTGTTCTTTTTTCGTTAGGCGCCGATCTCCATGCCATGCTGGTCTTTGAACAGACCTGGCCAGTTACTGTCCACTGTTTAAGTAATCACTCGGCTGCAAATTACAAATGGACGTTGGCACGCAAGCACATGTGCACGTGTATACAAAGACGCTCACACATCTGTACCTAACACACACACACACACACACACACACACACACACACACACACACACACACACACACATTCCCTCTCTCTCTCTCTCTCTCTCTCTCTCTCAGCACACACACACACACACACACACACACACACACACACACACACACACACACACACACACACACACACACACACACACACACATTTTTCGCCAGTGCTACAACGGTCTGTCCCAACAGTCATTTGTACAGGAGTGCCGTTTAGCTTTTCAGGATCACAGTCGCCTTCTCTGAAAAATGCCAGCAGGTTTTGTATAGAAACGTGTAGTTTGAATGTAATATCCAAGACTGGGAAAATAAGGGCTGGAGAGGTACACTTCGTGTTGGAGGGGAGATCTCTGCATTTCCACCGGCAGCCGAGACTGTCCATGGGGAGGCAATCTAGACTGAGGAAGACAGCGTGAACTAGCCGAAAGTATCCCTCCTTGGACAGTATGGGATAGCTCCCACCCTCCCCCCCCTCCCCCACCCACATCATCCCCACCTCCCACCCTGAGAGAAATTCCGTCACCTCTGGCAGTATGCGGAGCATGGTAATGAATGTTAATAATAAAGTCTTTTGGCTCTGCCATTTGAGGTAGATACGTAAATGAATACTACAACAAAGCATCGTTTTTGAAATGGTATGTGAATGGTAATGGAGAGTATGAAAACAGAATTTGCTGCAACTGACAGCGCGCGCGCGCGCACACACACACACACACACACACACACACACACACACACACACACACACACACACACACACATTTGTTTATTTATTTATTTATTTATGAACAATCTAGTAGTTGGGAAAACAACTGCATGCCACCCATTCTATCGTATTTTACATTAACGACTTGGCACACACACACACACACACACACACACACACACACATATATATATATATATATATATATATATATATATATATATTTTTTTTTTTTTTTTAAGAAAATCTTCTCATTCTTCAATGTCAGTGTCCATGTTATCTCTGGAAAAACACTGTCAAGGACGCTCGCGTGCAGTACGTGTGGGTGGAGTTTGGTGCACAGACGGGAGGCCGTGAAAGGTTGTGTGTGTGTGTGTGTGTGTGTGTGTGTGTGTGTGTGTGTGTGTTCATCTTCCTATATATGATCCACGATCCGTCATTTTGTCACCTAAAATAACGCGTTTGGAAAATATTCCCGGTTTTGAGACCCTAACGCATTCAGGCAATGACATACCACCGATGCTACCAGAGTGACAACTGTTCCACTAGCATTGATGCATGGACTGACCGATACATCACTGTAAATCTGTCGTCACATTCATTCCCATGACTTAGTAGAGCGGGAGTTGCTTCCCCTTGCCGGAAGGTAACTCCAAAGGGAATGATTGCCGAGTGATTATATCAGTTTATCCGAAGTATGTAGGTTGATTGAAAGCTGTGTCAATCCATGCTGAATACTCCTGTCTATCTGCTTGTCCAGCTGGTCATTCTGTCTGTGTCTTTGTTAGTCTTTCGGTTGTTTTTTTCTTGTCTAAGCATCTTGTTCGATACACTGACAAACCAGTCAAGCCATCAGCCAGTGAATGAAATGCTTTGTCTCTTTGTTACTCCGCTTGCAAAAAACAAACAAACAAACAAACAAATAAAAACAAACAAACAAAACTTTGTGAAATAGAGACAGTAGAAATCTAACAAAACTATCAGTAGCGTCCAGAATAAATCTGAAGCTAGGCCATCTTGGTCAGAAGAGTTGATACTTTTGAGTCTGTTTAATGCTGTTGAAATTTCAACTCGAGTGATATCATTGTCCATTTCTAAATCTCAACAGATATGTGAAGTTAACCTGTGTTTAACTTCTTCGTTGATCTCTGGGTAATCAGAAGATCTATCACAGCAAAATACTGATTGAAAAAGGACCAAATTATACCCGAGGAGACCTTTCATTTCGTGTAGTCCCCTTTGATGAACTGAGAGTTTTTAACTTTGGCCTGAAGGTTTTAGAATCATTGTCGTTACGTGAATCATTCAGTCCTTTTAACGGTTATACATGACATTTAGCTCGCTTTTGTTTGCATAGTTCTTTGAAACTGTTCTTTTCAAGAAGATATTTCTCCAGGTCCTCCGGTAGGTGATGCCTGGCTCATCTGTTCTCACAATACAAAAAAAAAATTGAATGTTTTGCTCTCTTGGGCATTATATGGTC
>JADBJO010000416.1:180000-187500 GCA_016801955.1 Conus betulinus | reverse complement strand
TTGGTGGAATTCCAGCTTGTGGCATGTTATTTGCATCTACCACGGGTATCCGCGAAACAGAAGTAGTTTTTTTTTTTTCCTTCAAGTGAACGGCTGTATTAGTTTACTAAATGCAGTGCCAGCAGCTGAAACAGCAGTAGCAAGTGACCGCAACGCAGATCACATTGACTAATGGTGGTAGTGATGACCGTTGGAATCACGATGAAGATTGCAGCGATCATGGCGACTTCGATGAAGGGTAATTTCAGTTACGAAAAGGTGAGGATCAGAACAAGGCAGAATTTACTAGCGATGTTTAGTTATTGTGGAAATTGCTGTACCATTATCAGAATTAGCAACAGCAGCGCCAGCAACAGCTTCAGTATCAGCAGAGGAAGCAAAGCAGCAGCAACAGCTGCAGTGGTACCAACAGCAGCATCATAAATAGTAGAAATAAAAACAGCAGCAGTAGGAGCAACAGTACTTTTACAATCATCGTAGCTGCAACGCTAGCAGCAGCAGCAGTGCGCGAGTAGAAGTAGTAGTAGTAGTAGCAGCAGCAGCAGCAGCAGCAGTAGTAGTAGTAGTAGTAGTAGTAGTAGTATCACTACTACTTCTTCTACAAGTTATAGTAGTATTAAAAGAAAAACCGTTCTACCACAAATAGCAGCAGTAGCAGCAGTTGCATCACCATCATCATCATCATCTTCATCATCATCATCATCAGCAGCAGCAGCAGCAGCAGCAGCAGCAGCAGCAGCAGCAGCAGCAGCAGTATTGGTAGTGATAGCAGCAGCAGTAGCAGGAGTGGTAGCAGTTGTAGTAGTAGTGGTGAAAAACGGCAGCAGCAGCAGCAGCAGCAGCAGCAGCAGCAGCAGCAGCAGCAGCAGCAGCAATAGTGCTAGTGGTGGTGGTGGTGTTAGTGGTGGTGGTGGGAGTAGTAGTAGCAGTTGTAGTGGTGCTAGACCTACTAGTAGTGACGGCAACAGCATCATGCGGTAGCAGTAATAGTAGTAGTGGTAGCAGTCACAGAACCAGTAGTAGTAATAGCAGCAGAAGCAGCAGCAACGGCAGTAGTAATGGTGGTAGTAGTAGCTCCAGCAGCAAAAGTAGTGGATTCAGAAAACTTATTATCTCTCGTTACAAGAGAAATTACATTTGTGACCGCTGCCCTAAAAGTTAAGACATACATATTTATAGTTACAAACGTGACACTGGAAATTAAAATTACTTACAAACAATAAACATGCGTGTAACTAGCTCTGGGAACACAAAAATCGTCTGCCTGATGGAAGGAGCACAAACTGTCGCGCAAGCGTATGCCCACTGTCACTAACAATCGCACGAGCCTTGTTGACCGCACGCCTTTCATACAACTCTCACTCATACTCTCCTGTCTCTCACCAACAATCTTGCCGCAGATGTTCACAACGCTATCCAAGAATTTGCTGTTTTTCAAAATTAAGATTTCCATACCAGCAAATGCATGAAAAAGTCAAGACAGACTCAATAAAACTCCTGTAAAATGTGTTTTAAAAATTTTTTTTTGCTGGACATGCAGATTCCTCAATTTGCGTAGGAAATGCAATTCTAATTTGACATTTTTTGTATGCGGACCTGGTGTGTGTATTGAAAGTGAGCTTATTGTCTAATGTTGTGCCCAGATATTTGTATTCCTCTACCCGTTCACCTTTTTCTCCATCAATGTAAAGATCAGGCGCATAATTTTCCGCTTTCCTAAAATCTATGATCATCTCCTTTGTTTTTTTGACGTTAAGCTCAAGATAATTTTCTTTACACCAGGTGCTGAAACGCTCAACTTCATCAAAATATGTTACATCAGAATTGGAAAGGTCTACAAGGGCTGTATCATCTGAATATTTAATGACTGGTGTTTCTTCTGTACCAATGCAGTCGTTGGTGTACAGAGTAAAGAGGACAGGAGAAAGAACGGTACCTTGAGGGGAACCTGTGGAGCAAAAGAGGACAGATGACATGACAGATTGATAGCGCACTGACTGGATCTGGAGATGAGGAAATCTGTGATCCACAGGATAAGCCTGGGTCTGACATTTAATAAAAAGTTTGTGCGCTAAGAGATGAGGCTGGATGGTGTTAAAAGCTGATGAAAAATCAATAAAATGAATACGAACAAAAGAATCTGTTTTTCCAGGTGAGTGTAAGCGTTGTTCTCTGGCATCTCTCTCTCTCTCTCTCTCTCTCTCTCTCTCTCTCTCTCTCTCTCAAAGAGTCACATTAAAGAGTCACTCTAACCTAACTCTAAACTCAAAAGGGTTCCGGAAGAGTCACGACCTCCGTTGTGTTCGCAACACCACTCTGACAGGTTTAGATCCCGGACAGACACATCGCCTGCCTACATCACAAAGATAGATAGACGGGCCGGCCCTTCGCCATGACAGTGCTTCCCAGGGAAGAGAAATGGGTGTGGTGGACTTGTGCGAAAGCGACGGACAGGGAAGGAAGGGAAGGAAAGGAAGAGGAAGGGGAGGGGGGGAGAGGTCGGGGATGGGTGGAGAGGGGGGAACGGGTGAGTTTTCTACTCTGACAGCTTAACGGATTAAGCTGCCACCACCACAAGGTGAAGGAAAGGGAAGGGAACAAGAATGATGGACGGCCAGTGGCAAACTTCTACCAGGTGGAAGAAACGAGCTGTCGTTTTCGTTATACAGCGAATGACATTACTGTCGACTTGAAAAGAGAGAAGATGAGAGGAAGATAAGATGACCAGATGGAGTGTGTGTGTGTGTGTGGGGGGGGGGGGGGGGGGGGGGGGGGAGTGGCGGTCGGTGACAGGGGGGGATGGGGGAGGGGGAAGCGGGGAGGGAAGGGGAGGGAAGGGCTGGTGGAAGCTGGGAACGGGTATCAAAAGAAAAGAGGAAGGGGGGGGGGGGGGGGGGGGGGGGGGGGTTGGGGGGGAGGGGTAGCAAGCAAAAATAAATCATTGCGTAGTTTGTATGCAGGCATGCCAGCGCGGGCGAACACTGCAATATGCACAGGGGGGCATGCGTGCGCGCGCGCGCGTGGGGGGGGGGGGGGGGGGGGGGGGGGGGTTACACACACACACACACACACACACACACACACACACACACACATCACACACACACACACACACACACACACACACACACACACACACACACACACACACACACACGCACACACACACACACACACATGTGCACATGCGCGCACACGAATTTACACACGGACTCGCACGGGCATTTTTACGTCCACAAGCCCTCTCTCTCACTCTTTCAATCCCACGTAAATATAATACACACACACACACACACACAACACACACACACACACACACACACACACATACCCATCCTCCCCCCCACTACACACACTCGCACACACACACATACACACAACACAACACACAAAACAAACACACACACGTAAACAAACGCACACATATACACACATGCACACATGAACACAGAGGCACGCTCGCGCGCGCGCGCGCGCGCACACACACACACACACACACACACACACAACACACACACACACTCACACACACTCACACACACACAATTTACACTCAACTCTCATGCCCGCTCACACGTCGTGCTCTCGCTCCTCGCGCCCGCGCCAGCGACGCGCGCGCCGCGCACACACTCCCAACCCACACACACACACACACACACACACACACACACACACACACACACACACACACACACACACACACACACACACACATACACACACACACACACACACACCATACTCCCGGCACTTACACCATGCTCCCGGACTTACATGTGTACACAAACGCACGCACATGCACATATGCACGCACATACGCATGCATGCACATACAGATACAGACACATGCACTATAAACACACACACATACACGCGCGCGTGCGCGCACGCACACACACGCACACACAACACACACACACACACACTTACACACATCACACACACACGCACACACACACGCACGCGGCGCGCACACACACCATCCACACCCCCCACATCACACACACACGCACCCACACACACGCGCGCGCGCGCAAGCACGCACGCGTATAACGCGCGGGCGCACACACACACACACACACACACACACACACACACACACACAACACCACACACACCACAACACACACACACACACACACACACACACACACACACGCGCGCACGCGCAAAGCACACACACACACACACACACACACACACACACACACACACACACACACACACACACACACTCACGCACGCGCACGCACACAGACACACACACACACACACACACACACACACACACACACACACACACACACAACACACACACACACACACACCACACACACACACACACACACACACACACACACACACACACACACACACACACACACACTGGCACTCACACGCGCACATGTAACTGACGGTTCATTGGCCTTTAACAAGATTTACCTCTTATTTAGAATCAGCGTACACAGTCACCTAATCCATACAAATGAGTACGCTAGGTCAACATTTCGCAAAATCTACACAGAGCGTCTGCAGTCCATCACGCCCAACCCTTTCTCATGTAACCCCAAAAGTCATTTCGGATTTTGTCCCGAAAGGATTACTATACTTCTCACTGTCTTCAAAGCACCATGTTTTGGATCTGTAAGAGGACTTACAATCACGTGTCACGCAGTCGTAACGCCTAGTGACAGCGCAAAACTTCGACACAAAACTTCACTGACAGCCGGTTAGGGCTCGAATTGAGCTCAAAATTGCAACTCTCTGTCTTCATGATGTAGTCCCACTCCTATCTGTCAGACTTACTCTTGCCGTTGATGATTCTTTCGTCTTACGGCACAGAATGTTGTCCGATGAGATTCTATATCGACGCTAAGGTTCAAAAACATCACCCCGATGATGTTTTTTATGTCAAGGACAGAACAAATATAATCACTATTTGTGTGTATATGCTTCTTTGGAGTCGGATTTCACCACCTTATACATATCTATCTATCTATCTATCTATGTGTGTACTATAGATATACATACATACATACATACATACATACATATATATATATATATATATATATATATATATATATATATATATATATATATATATAGAGAGAGAGAGAGAGAGAGAGAGAGAGAGAGGAGAGAGAGAGAGAGACGTCAATGTCTATCTATATCTACATATCTATACACACACACACACACACACACACACACACACACACACACCACACACACACACACACACACACACACACACACACACATATATATATATATATATATATGTGTGTGTGTGTGTGTGTGTGTGTGTGTGTGTGTGTGTGTGTGTGTGTGTGTTGTGTGTGTGTGTGTGTTCATATATTTATTTATTTTGGTAATATAGGTTTACAGAGTGAAGTAGGGAAATGATAGTGATTACCAACGCCTGCATGTTATTGTCAGTGACGGTGCCATTTTCAAAAATAATACTGATGCATTCTGATGGGTGGTGGTGATGGTAATAGTGGTGGTGCTGCTGGTGTGATGCTGGCGGTGATGGTAATAGTGTGGAGGTGGTGATGGTGTGATGGTGGTGGAGTAAGAAAGTAAGTCTAGTTTTTGACGTAGCTGACCTTATTTTCATTCCTTTGTGGAAACATGATCTCCTCAGTATGAGATGACGACGATGACTACGACGACGACTATGATCGTAATGATAATGCTGATGACGTGTTGCGACTCCCGGTACAGAATGTCCCCCAATATGACATTCTTCATCAGGGTGATGTTTTGTACCGCAACATCTGTACTGAATGTCACCGGGGAACAGTTTGAAACGGGGTAACATTTTGAATGGCAGCACCCTCCAGTCCTTCAGTGATGGCCATTCGGCTGTTAAGGAGCTCGGCGGCAGACTTATGGTAACTGTTCTCTTTTCCTTTGCGTGCCCCACCATCTTGCACTCTGTCAAAGAGGTTAAGCCGGGCATACCTCTCTATCACCCACTGACCCTAAAAAGCAAGCAGAATAATCACAAACCACAACAAGCGCACGGAAAATGGTACGCAAACAACTTTATGAAGGTAGAAAACTGACAGTCACGCGCTCAAAACTGTGCAGGGTATCAATTAGTTTAGGGCCCAATATTGGCCTGTACATAAATAGGTCATTTGCTTTTTTTCGACTTTCGGTGTCTCCAAAACACAACACAGTGTATGCCACTACTCGACAACAAACTTGGCCGAAGAGATTAATCAATTCCAATCCCTCCTAGCACGTTGACACCACGAACAAAATTCAAAACAGAAAACGACGACGGTGATTGGTCGCCCTGTATCGTGAGACAAACCAAGTAGCCAATCGCTGCCTTCGTTCAGAAATACACATCCGAGACGTGCAGAGGGAGCCAAACCATCACCCCCATAACAGTGTCGCTACCGCTTCCCCCATCAGTTGTTGTCGAAGTCGTATCTTGTTACATAATGTATATCACATAATTCCATACTCTACCACTCTTAACCAGTTTGAAACGTTCATTATGTGAAAAGCAGAGGTTCCGCCAGTAAACTTCTGTTGTTTTTTTTTTTTAACTTACAAAATACGTGCTAATCACCAGCCTGTTAACCTCTCTCTCTCTCTCTCTCTCCTCTCCTCGCTCTCTCCCGCCTCTCTCTCTCCCTCTCCTCTCTCTCTCTCTCTCTCTCTCTCTCTCTCTCTCTCTCTCTCTCTCTCTCTCTCTCTCTCTCTCTCTCTCTCTCTCTCTCTCTCTCTCTCTCTCTCTCTCTCCCTGCCGCAGAGTGACGTCTTCCTTTTCACCCTCTGTTTTCAAGCGCAGACATAAATGTACTGAAGTATTCAAAATACAGGAAGAACAACTACCATAGGCATACATACACATAATGTTTAGAAGCGCGCACGCCCAGCATACCAACACCCTCCACACGCACATACACACACACGCATACACAAGTATGTACCTACATACGCAAGTATGCTCAAACATCAGTACGACTCTGAAGAACTACGCCACAGCACAACTTGTTGGAACTACGCCACTCTACGACGACTGTTTGGAACGAGGTCTTGGCACAAGTCAACGGAACTACAGCATCGTTCAACTCAAGGAACTGCATCGAGGAGCGCAGCACGATAGAGCAGTTCTTGGTGGGTCACACCATGTGACACCACACTACACTACGACACGGCATGCCACCAACGACCTAACAGCCCAGTGTTTTTATCACTGCACAACAACACAAGACCACAGCACGCCATAGCGACATCACACACCCATAACGCACATACACACACACACACACACACACACACACAACACACACACACACACACACACGCACGCACGCACGCACACGCACACGCACGCACACACACACACACACACACACACACACACACACTCATGCGCGCGCGCATGCGCGCGCGCACACACACACATCCCAGATTACAACTACACACACACACACACACACACACACACACACACACACACACACACACACA
>JADBJO010000416.1:162500-165000 GCA_016801955.1 Conus betulinus | reverse complement strand
GGCATTTGTGATTTGCATGACTCCACTTTCTGTGCATGTAATAGTTCTGCGAATTTTGGTAACACGAACGAACATCTGAGCCGAAGGTTTTATTGCAGAGCACATCTCTTCGATGGCATCCTTTCGTCATACGAACATTAGATAGGATCCGTTTTGATTATTGTTATCCCTAAAGGTTTGAAACTTGCAATTAAGGACTGACAACTTTTAAATAAGAAGTCGCTCTCTCATGATGAAAAGTAGCTGACTAGTTTGAGTTTCTTTCGTTGATCAATTTGTTTATTGTTGTGAATTCTGCTTGGACTAATTGTCTGGTTCTTTCGTAATGCTGACGGTCATTGTAAAGTCACCAAAATTGCAACTTGTCATTAGCGTACACTTAAGGTTTGAAAAACGACAACATGGACAGATTTGTGTGGAGTAAAGCTGCCAATTTCATCTCGGAAAAAACGTTGCCGGCAGATTACAACCCATCTTCCAGCTGATTAACAGGAAATGTTCTGTAAGGATGTGTTTTCGAAACATATCAGCCGGAAGAAATCATGAAAATGTACAATAGCGTAGCTGAAGAGGCGCCTGAATGTACAGTCGTGCAACTGAAAGAGTCGTTGAAATGTATAGTCGTGCAGCTTAAAAGATTCGCGTAAATGTATGGTCGTTGAGCTTAAAAGATTCGCGTAAATGTATGCTCATGCGACTGAAAGGAATCGCATAATTGTATGCTCACGCGACTGAAATGAGTCGCATAAATGTATGCTCATGCAACGGAAAGGAGTCGCATAAATGTATGCTCATGCGACGGAAAGGAGTCGTATAAATGTATGCTCATGCGACTGAAAAGAACGGGGTAAATGTAAGGTCGTGCAACAAATAAAAGACCCCGAAAACGTGTAGTTGTGCAACTGAAAAAAGTCGTGCAAATGTATGGTCACGGAACAGAAAACAATTTGCGCAAATGTATGCTCGTGCGACTGAAGAGTCGCGCACATATATATGGTCGTGCACCTGGAAAGACTCTTGCTAATGTATGGTCGTGCAAATGAAAAGTGTCGCGCAAATGTACGGTCCTGCAAGTGGAAAGTCTCGCAAATGTATGATCGTCCGACTAAAAAAGACACCGAACCGCCCAGAGAAACGTGGACAAACGAGTCACAAGACAAAACACAATGCGTTTCGACCTCGTAGGTCTTCTTCAGGTGAAACAAAAACGAATAAAATAACGAAAATTCACTTAGTTTTGATCGCTTCATATTTCAGCGTAAGGAAGAAATCAACGCCTTCTCCCTTGCCCTGAAATCTGAAGCGATCAAAGCTAAGTGAATTTTCGTTATTTTATTCGTCCATGTCTCACCTGAAGAAGACCTATTAGGTCGAAACGCGTTGTGTTGTCTTGTGACTCGTTTGTCCACGTTTCTCTGGGCGGTTCGCTAACATTTATTTAAGATTTGTTTAGATTTCCGCCTGCCGTCGTCTCACTTTGCAACTAGATCTAAAATATTCTAAACTGTTAAATCGCATAATAGCATTCGATTTACTTGTGTTATCAATGTTTTCTCCTTAGTCTTCCAGTTCTCTTCACTACTTATTCCTCCGCCTTCTTTCGCCTATCTTTGCTTCTCCTTAGGGTTCCACCATAAACTATTCATCTCTTTTCACCCTTCACTCTCTGTCATCCTTCCAAGACTTCCTTTTCCTGATCAATATTTCCCATCACCTTAAGGAAGGATAACTCTCATTACTGTTCCCTTTGATCAGATGAAAACGGACACTATCTGTTTTGTTTTTTGACCCGCTAAACGTCAAAGACCTGAGGTCGAAACGCGTTGCGGCTACAATTCATTATAAAAATGGCCGTGTCTTACTTCAATTGATTTGTGGAAAAAGCCATGTAAAAATATATCAGTTTTTAAACATTAGCACCACCAGTTGTAGGTGTAACGGATGGCCTGCAAAAAGCAAAAGAGTGCAATCCAAAGTGCCGTTAAACCTCGGGATCACACATTAAGACTTTTTAAAGTAGATTTTTGACAAACATTTACACCGTAATTACGTTCACATCTGGGTCCTATATCTCTGTTTTTGCCTTGTTTTCAAACAAAAACGATAAATCCTTGGACCGAACTGTATACATAATAGCAACGAGCAACAAAACAGGAAGCTATTTTTGTTTTGTTTGTTTGTTTGTTTGTTTTTTTTCGAAAAGGTTAGTATGCGGGCTGGTGGTGTGCTATGGTTTGTAACCCTGTTTAGTGGGTTATGCATGCATACATAGTTTTAGTACTTAACAGCGCTGTTGTGAGATCCCGTACATTTTCAGTATTGATTAAAATGAAATCCATATGAAATCATGATCAGCGCATCAGAAACTTTTGTTGCCCTCGATTTCCTTTTTTTCTTAAAAAAAAAAAAAACAAACAAAACAAACAAAAAAAAAAAAAAAAAAAACTATTCGTTTTAATTCTCTTGTGTTCGTGTAGGTCATTTTCGTATGGTCACGCTG
>JADBJO010000416.1:155000-157500 GCA_016801955.1 Conus betulinus | reverse complement strand
CAACATCACAATGAAGACGAGTAACAGTAACACAATCCATGTGGTAGTCTTGTTCAATTTCGCTCGTATATATTCCTGCTCAGGATTCTCTACAGTAAGAGACTGGTTGTTTGTCGACGTTGCGTGAACGAGAGTCTGACACGGACCAAAGAAACATGCGAGGACTTTGAAAACAAAAACTGGATATCAACGACACAAGAAAATATCAAAACATTGTAAATAATCTAACTGAACAGATTCAACGAAAAGGCGTCACTGTTCGGGACAAAAATGGCAACTGTTTTGCACAGGGAGAAAATGAAAAAAGAAAAGATAGAATAATATGGCTTTGAACTCTGTCAAGAAGCGAGGAAAGGTAGACCCAAGTGTGCTGACAGTGTAGGGTTCAGTAAGTGATGACCTTCGTGACAGCAATGAAGTTGCTGAAATGTGGCAAAGCTTCACACACGTCAACAGTACCCCCTGCAGATATTTGGAAATATGGCGGAGAGGCAGTAACTGATGTCATTACTGACATCTTGAAACAAATCTGGAAAACTGGCTATTGACTCACGCCATAGGTTCAATTACTAATCGCTATAATCACTTGGAGAGAAAAGAGAGAAATTCTCTAACATTACCAGAACTAACTACTGCACTGTCTGTGTGATCAGCAGCCATGCCAGCAAAGAAATGTTCAACATGAATCTGATGGATTTACAGCCGCAAGCAGATATGCTGCTGAAGAACAGGGTGGATTTCGCAAAGGCAGGAGTGCAGTCGACACGCGCTGAGGATAGGTAGCCAGCGTATCTGTTACAAAACAAAGCGGCTTCTACATCAGAGGAAGATCTACAACGTCTTCATAGACTTCAAAAAGGAGTTCGACAGGGTCTAGCATGAGGTACTCTAGGCTGGGCCACAACGGAGACATTGAACATCAGGCAATAGCTAATCAACGCATCCAGGAACTGTATTCCAAAGAGACCATTGCAGTACTCATACAGATTTCTGTTGGATGCTGGTTCACTACATCAGCTGGAGTTCGTCAGATTTGTTTTCTGTCTCCCACGCTTTCCAATCTTTTCTCGGAATGTATCAGAACTGATGCACTGGAAGATCTGTCAGCACAGTCAGGATCTGAAAAAAGAACCATCACGAACCTTTGCTTTGCAAACGATATCGATGACTTGGCAAGCAGTGAACGAGAACTTTCTGAATTTATTTAATGACTAGATAAAACATCAAACAGGATGTGGCATAGAAAATTTCATGAAGGAGGTCAAGTTGATGGCCAGCCGCAATGCCTCCCTCGTGATTGATGTAATTGTACATGGATAGAAACAAGAGACTGTTAAATAGTTCCCCTGCTTGGGATCCATCATTAGCAATGAGGATTCCAAGATCATCTCAAGGATAGGAAAGACAACATCAGATCTGCCCAGACTAAAACATATCTACTATCTACACTATTTCCATGAAAGCAAGATCACGCTCCTGTGTGCACCGGTATAGTTCATCTTCCTGCATATATACGAGACACTAACTCTCGCAGCGAATCTGGAAAGAAGGACACAGGCCATAGACGTGAAGTTCTAAATGCCAGATATACTGACCACATCACAAGAACAAATTTAATGTGTCAGACCATCACATCTGACCATACGAAGACCTGCTAACATCAGTTAAGAAACCACATCGGCATGACCACCATATAACAAGATCCAATGGCCTTGCCAAAACAGTCATTGAGGGAACTGTGAAGGAAAGAAGGAAGAAAAGAAAAAAAAAACCGAACAAACAAAAACCCGATCAGCTGAAAACATTGCAGAGTGGACAGGATTTTTTTCAGATCCACAAGCCTTGGCACACTGTCGCCAGAACTTAAGAAACCAGCCGAACAGTTCCTCAGTGCATCGCCTTCTTAATAGTCGCCACAGAAACAAGGGAGAGAAACATCTGTCTATCTATATATATATATATATATATATATATATATATATATATATATATATATATATATGGGATAGCATTCTTCTTAGAACCGAAAAGGCAGAGGAGTCAAGTTACCACTTTCCGCGGTCACTGAGGAGAAACAGTCAGGTTTCGAAATACCGGTATCTGACCAGGAGTTATATGTTAGTGAGTATCCTCCCCATTAGAGATTGTCTCCCCTTTGGAGACTGTAAGCTTGCTGAAGGCTCTTTCTTATTCCCCATTCACCCACTCATGCACATACTGTTAGGCAGAATTATCTACCACTGCAGATATGAATGCTTATCTCCCCCTATTTCTTCAGTCTAAGACATAAGAGCGAGCTTTGTTTATAATTGATTATTTTTTTGCAGTCATTGCAACACCAAGCTGCTGGAATGGTGCTCGGTACTTATCCTTGGAATTTATTAGTTTATATATATATATATATATATATATATATATATATATATATATATATATATATATATATATATATATGAGATCATATTAATCTACTCTCATTTAACAGCAACTATTATGTTCA
>JADBJO010000416.1:147500-150000 GCA_016801955.1 Conus betulinus | reverse complement strand
GAAAGACGTTTTTGGATAATCTTTTCTAACAACTTTCCAACGTGAGAGGTTAGTGCTATGTGAAGGCAAGTGGTATAACAGTTGATAGGATATACCATCTAGGCCAACAGCACTTGAATTTGAAGAGAAGATTCTAACGCCTCACAAAATTCGTCATATGTAATAGGAGCGTTTAAAAATGGAAATGATTTGGTGGTGGATCCTGATAGATAGTTCGTTTTTCTTCCTCCTCTCTAAAAACACCTGATAGATGGACTGAGACTAGACAGCAAGTTATTTCTGAAAAATATTTTGACGAATGCCTCAGCTTTTCCCTGTGAGGACGGAAGAGCATTATTATCTAACTTAATTGGGTACTGTTGCAAGCAATAACCATTTTTCAATTTTTTAACCATTTCCAAACCTTATGGATATCTCTTTTGATTCCGATATTTTAGATCTACAAAATTCTGAGAAATATATTCTTTTCGCTCGGGCAACGACCCTGTTACTGTTATTTTTGGCATGTTTCATCGCTAGGAAATTTCATCTGTTCTTACTTTCAGCCAGCTTTATAGGCTTCTTTTTAAGAGCTACAGCTATCGCACAATCTAAATTCCACCATGAATTACCAAAATATTTCCACTGTTGGGCATCTTTACAAATAGGAATAGATTTGCGGCAGCCTGTAAGACATGTAGACATATTCGTGCATGTGTCCATCTGCCGATGATACACATAAAAACACGGTTGAAATCGTAACTTTGTACATTAAAAAAAAAAAAAACAACCACGCTTATACAAATCGTCAAGATAAACTAAGATCACAGACCCGAATGTGTGAACTATTGTTCTATGACATCTTTCTCTCCCCTCCCACCCTGTCCCCTAAAATGTCCAGTATCATCGCGTGTAGGCAGCCTACGTCTGTCAGTTATACAAATCCTGTAGAAGCAGCCGCTGACACTTCTCATCCTCTAAGGTCACTTTTACAACGCCTAGCGGATTACTCTGTGTTGATTTGTGGTGGGCGATAGAATAAAGGGAAGGGGAGGGTGTGTGGTACTGGGTAAGGAGATGGGTAGGAAGGCCATCAAGGTAAAGATTTAACGCCGCCGCTCCTACCGTGGCAGGGGCCAGCAACTCGTGACATACTGCTCTTTGACGTTGGGAAGAAGACGATGGTCTGTTGACGTCCAAAAGATTTACCGGGAAGATTTATCACAGCAGAGGCCAGGACTGGGCATACACCATGCATCATCAGCGTCAGGTCTTGTGTGTGACCGTCAGGGGTCGCTCCACGTCGAAGGAGCGGGAAACGTATGATGATGGTGAGGCTTAGGAGGTAACGGTGATGACGATGGTGACGGCAAAGACGACGGGCGATGTAAGGGTGATGGAGGTGAGGAATGGTGCGATATTTATGGGCAAGGACCGGCCAAGGCTACTCAGAGAGAGTGTGCTGTACGTAAACAATCAACTCAGGTGAGGGATGGTGCGATATTTATGGGCAAGGACCGGCCAAGGCTACTCAGAGAGAGTGTGCTGTACGTAAACAATCAACTCGCTGACTTTCTACCGGAATATGCCACGCTCGGTGCGGAAAGCGGAAAAAAAAAGACATGCAGAGATAAAACCAAACAGCTGTATTGTTATTTTGAACACGATGCGGTAAAGATTAGTCAAATGAGCTGCTGTGGTGCTCAGGATAAAGTAGTGTGCTAAACGGACTGGAAGGTCTAGGTTCGATTCCCTTCAGAAGAGTTCACTTTTAGGATTCGTAGGCGCGCGGGATTTTTTTCGGTCCCGTTCTGCAGACCTGGTATGGCCTCCATGGTCAGCTTGGTTGTGAACACTAATGTCTTGACCTGGACCCGTCCAACTCCTTAGCAGAGTTGAAAGTGCTGTGAGCTTCAGCGGAAAAGCTGAGACCACGCAGTCGAGTCTCATGCACTGAATGCGTCTCTAAGAGTGTCCGTCAAATTTCCTGACCAACACTGCAAGTGTCTGTCTCTCTCAGGCCTGGTTGACGCCAAGATCATGTTCTAGGAGAAAGCGCAGAAGACAACCCTGTCACGCAGTCTCAGCCTGGAAAGAAATCCACAGCAGCATGAGGGTCTTGCTCATCTTTCATGATCGTTGTTAAAAGCGTCAAATTCTGTGTCGATCCATGCCCTTCATGCCCTTCTCTTAGTGGTGACAATAGCCTCGATTTCCTCTCAATGTCAGTGCCGGTGGTGAATTTGTCGGTACCGGCGTCACGTTCCTTAATCACTCCACGACCGAAGTCACTCACGGCAGGTGAGGAAGGACTTACACCCAAAATTACACCGCCCTTACCCTACCCCCCTCCTCACTTCATCTCCACTCCAGGGGAGTAAATCTATACCGCCTTCACCATTTATTCCCAAATCGTTTCCCCTCCTTTAAAATTCGCCAAGTCCTAAACAAAATGACATATAGATCAAAGTACATAGCACGTTCAGGTTGAAGAGCACTGGGAACGGAGGGAAGCAGAGTG
>JADBJO010000416.1:137500-142500 GCA_016801955.1 Conus betulinus | reverse complement strand
TTTTTCTTTTTTTTTTTTCTTCTTGTTTCTAATTGAGATATTTTCCCGTTTAAAATCTACCTCACCTGGAAAAATGACATCAAGGTTACCTGTAAAGGCTGAAGGTCAGAAAGCAAATCTGTTCTGAAAACGTTTTGTAATTATTGTCTTTCCTCGAGCATCATAAATAGTACTGTTCTCTGATCGGTAGCCAAGCTAGATCTCTGTTCTCACGCCTCCAAACAAGCATGTATTACTTGGGAAACCGCTGTCCTCTTAACCCTTTCATAGCCAGATGTATTCATATTGCTATTTTTTCCAAAACACAGGGTCCCTTTTCAGTCAGTCTATCCGTCACTGTTGAATTAAAGTCTCTTGCTACTAGAAGCGAGATGAAGGTAAACGCTGCAGGTGTTCTAGATTCGTTTTGTTATGATTTGGTTTCTCTTTTTCTGGCATCTTACACCAGTATCGCTAGAACTGATGCGCAATTGAACATCAAACTCGTATTTTTTTTTAACCACATTTGTGTTAAAAGGATGAACTTTTTTCACCTTTCAAAAATCATTTGTCAGCATATCACTGTTCCCATCAGTAAGCATGACCGACAAAAACACCATGTGCCAGAAATGTGAGATAAACCGTTGGTGTATATAAAAAAAAATGCCCCCCTCCCACCTCTAAAAATACTTGTCACGGTACTAAATGCCATGACTGGTAGCACGATGTCATCCCAGGTGACATTATGGGCCGACTGCGATATGAATGTCATCCCACGTTACAATGTCACTCCCAGATGACATTCTGGTCCAGCACGTCACATGAACATGTCTGCTGCCAAGCACATTTGTCGTCATTTGTAAATGCATGATTTTGGGTGACACATGACTCGTCACTATCTCACATGACGTAGGTGTGTACAAGGTGGAGCAAACAACAGTTTGTACTTCAGCGATCAATGGCGGATTTGGATTCAACTTCACACACACACACACACACACACACACACACACACACACACACACACACACACACACACACACACACACAAAATCCATCAAAACCAGGTCGGAAATTTTTATAGTTAGAAGTATTACAAGGTAAGCATAGGTTCAGATGACAGCGTGTTTGACGGACCGCACGTGCCAGTAGATGATAGGTCTCACTGGGTTGCGGTGTGGGAGTCACAGCTGACCCCAAACGGCATCTGCTGCAGGAGATTGCACTACGGGTGGCCACGGTGAACTTCAAATCAGTCTGTCTGAGACTGTCTCTGTCTCAGTACTGATGACAACATGAACAAGTTTGCAAGAAGTGTGTGTATTTTGTGAACGAAACTAAGCACACGGGTCAGTCAGCGTAGACCTAATGTAATGTCATTCAGTATCATCACCATCGCCATTATCCTCATTCTCACCCCCCACCCCACTCCCACCATCACCACCACCTCCTCCTCCTCCTCGTCCTCATCGTCATCATTATTATTATTATTATTATTATCAACATCATCAACATCTTAGGTCGTCGTCGTCAACGTCGTCGACATCGTCAATCTCGTCATTTTCCTCGCTGTCATTGACATCATCGATATCGTTATCGTCCTCATAGTCATCGTCGTTGTCATTGTCATCATGTCGTCGTCATTGTCGTCGTCAACCGAGGAAGTCGTGCATTCAATACATTATTACAACAATAAAAAAGCAACAACAACAGCAGCAACAACTATTACCGCTACTACTACTACTACTACTACTACTACTACTACTACTACTACCACCACTGCTGCTGCTGCTGCTGCTGCTGCTGCTGCTATTGCTGCTGCTGCTTGTGCTGCTACTGCTGGTGCTGCTACTGCTGGTGCTGCTACTACCACTAGTACTACTACAACTAACATCGCTACTATTGCTGCGGCTGCTACTCCTTTTCAATCTCCTCCACTTCCGTCTCCTCCTACGACCACTACCATTGGACATTTGTTTATCGCACATTTTACACACATACTCTTGGGTTTCATATACAGAACAACGTTATGACTTACATGCAATCACCCATTGGCTCATGCTTAACAAGTACGTTGACATACGCATCGCACACTTCGCGTACACTCTTCACATGCTTTTGGAGGCAGCTAATCAGAAACATTTTCCGTTTTAAAGCCTTCTCTGTACACCAGCAGTAATTGAACACCAGATTCAGATCAGAAAATGATAAAGGCTGCTGAAGGAGAGGGATGGGCTCCGCCTTCCGTCACGCCGTGCCTTAGACACGGTGAACCTCTGACAGTTGACTGCCCCGACAGCCAATAGGCTATGGAAACGTTAACATTTTTTTTTTTAGCTTTCTGTATATTGTTTATTACGGGGCAGTGTGTTTTTAATTAAGCCTATCTTGAATATCACTAAATAATCTGAGTGTCTGATAGACACCCTTATCTATGCAGCTAGCGCAGCTGGCGCTTGAATACAAATACACTCAGGGGTGTAGAAACACTCGACACACCTTTTTCCCCAACATAACCACCAACGTCAAAACGCATCACCGCCATCCTCATGACTCTATGTCACAAAGCAGTGACCAGTCAGACCAGTCACGCTGGGAGATGATTTATTCTACGGTGGACACATAAACAGCAGTCTATATATCAGTGGCTGGCATAGCGTCATCGCCTGCGTGTGGGGTACTAAATTCAGGATTGTTGTTCGTGTTCAGGACATGGATTCGCCTGGGTTGTTGGCTGCTCCTGCAGTGAGTGGCTGTTGGTGCTGCTAGTATGGCGGATGGGATTAGATTCATTGGTAAAGACTTCATATACAAGCACACGCCCCTCCCGTCATCCAGCCCCCATTCTCCTCCCACCCCCCTCCCATCCTCACACACACACACACACACACACACACACACACACACACACACACACACACACACACACACATTCACACATGCACACATGTATGCTTATGAGAGAGAGAGAGAGAGAGAGAGAGAGAGAGAGAGAGAGAGAGAGAGAGACAGAGACAGAGAGACAGAGACAGACTGAGAGACAGACAGACAGAAAGAGAGAGGTTCCAATGCCCCCTCTCCCTATTCCCCTTCACATACGCACCCGCACATACCTCCGCTCTCTCTCTCTCTCTCTTTCTCTCTGTCTGTCTGTCTGTCTGTCTGTCTGTGTCTTTCTCTCTCTCTCTCACCCATTCACCCCCCCCCCCCCCCCACACACACACACACACACACACTCGCACGAACACTCATATGCACGCACAGAGAGAGAGAGAGAGAGAGAGAGAGAGAGAGAGAGAGAGAGAGAGAGAGAGAGAGAGAGAGAGAGAGAGAGAGAGAGAGAGAATAAGGGGAGGGGAGAGACATATACAGAGGATATATATATACACTCACGCAAATGAAGATATATACACTCCCAAATAAACAGAAAAGAAAAAGAAGGGGCATGCACCAGTGGACCATTAATCAAAAGGGAGACGGAGAATCACGCACCTAATTTGTTTTCTGAATCGGTCTGTTGACAAGCAACCGTTTCGGCTACTCACGTTTGGTGTACAAATGCATGTGCTCTACTTCCCCCCGAAATAACAGACTGACGTCAGTAGCCCCATCACAATGCGGAAGGGCGTAAAGAAGAAGAATGATGTGGTCACAAGCTGCAGTTAGTCTCGCGGATCCGGAACAGTATGTAACACAACTGAGCATTTTCAGACTCGGCATATTTTCACACTAAAACCGAAACTAACCATACGTCAAAAGCCAGTGAACAATCCCCCCGTCAGCTATTCAACATGTTTTTATTAAAGGACTTATGACATCAGTGATAAACTATGAGTACATGAACGAATCCCTCTCTGACGTCAGATGTCAAGACTCATAACGCAGCCGTGACTCTTTTTTGCCCCAGATTTTTGCCCCAGATGAACCCCCCTCCCCTAAAAAAAAAAAAAGGACAAATTAATAAAAAGCCATTCCTTTCATTTTAAACTCTGTGATTGCGACCAAGCAATGACCGGACCAGTTCAGTTGGTAGAGCACCGGACGCTGAATCCTCATGATCCTGAGCTTTCGGGTTCGAGTCTCCGCCGGACCGTTTCGGTACAGGGGGATTTTTTTTTTCCCCAGGAGTTAGCCGTGGTCCTGATTCCATTTTCCGAAAAAGTCCTACGAATGAAATATCAAACCGATGTACTAGTCGCATTGGCGAAGTGTTTTAGCGTTGCGGACTCCCATCTGGGAGGACGTTGGGTCGATTCCCACTAGAGCCATTTACTAGTAGGATTTTTCTGCCCCGACCGGCTCCTACCCAGCGTTGGGTTTGCTACGGACTGAGTGGGAAAGACTGGGACCAAGCAGTCGATCGAGTTTCATCCACTTATGGGTGCGTATCTGAGAGGGTTGCTCAAATTTCCAGACCAACACAGCAGGTGTCCGTATATCTTGGGCCAGGTTATCCGCAGGGATACATTATGAGTAAGGAAAAAAAAAAAAGTGTAGAGTACAGCCCTGTGTCATGCAATCTCAGACTTGAATGGAAATCCGCAGCGTCGTTTTCATCATTCTCGTCTTCATCGATCATCTTTAGAAAAAAAAAATTTTTTAAAAAGGCTTCAAGTTCTGTGAGTCTTCATGCCCTGCTCTCATGATGACCTCCGTTCCACGTCTATGCCCTTGGTCTGGTTGTGGCGGGGTCAGCGGTCTTGGCAAATTTCATGGGGACTACAGAAGGCCAAATAAACAAATAATAAGTACATGAATAAATAACTACAGAAACAAATAATACATAAATAAGTAAATATATACATTAGTGATTAAAAAAAAAAAAATGAACAGATAAATAAATACTTAAAGACAGACAAATAGAAAGAAAGAATGAAAGAAAGAAAGAAAGAAAGAAAGAAAGAAAGAAAAGACCAAGCCTCCGTGTGTTAACGCAGGCATCGTGTCTTGCATTACACGTAAAAATCTCATCACCAACATTCGGAAAGAAAAGTCATTTGCACGTTGGTCTGAATGGCATG
>JADBJO010000416.1:122500-132500 GCA_016801955.1 Conus betulinus | reverse complement strand
ATTATGATCACTGACCGCAAACCACTTGGCTCCATGCCCAGAAAGCCTCTGTCCAGAGCACCTAAGCGCTCCAGTCCATGCTACTCCGTGTGCGATAGTACAACTACTTCCAAAATTACGAGGATAACAGATCACTGTTGCTGATGGTCACCCTCGGGGGCCACCACGTGATACATCAGACACTGAGACTGAATTAGTCAACTCGTTCTCACAAACACTGCTCACACCTCACGCTGTGTAGAAATTAGTCTGCTGCAAAAGATCCCACACGTGGTCTTGTTCCTCTCGTGGATATCATTGTTAGAGGATAGCAAGACAGCAAGGACACAAAACCTGTGAGCAAAACACAATACTGAGACAACAGAGATGAACTAACAATACAACATTAAATCGTACTTAGAGGAGAACTCCTATAAAAGAAAGATACAAGCACGCAGAATACACTGGATAGAATTAACTGAGGCCAGGAATGATATCCGAAACCTGGCAGTTCATAGGATCATGTGACAAATGCGTGGTTAATAGCAGAAAACATCTCCAGTAGCTTGTGTGTATGCGCAAAGTACAGACAGATCTTTGGGAAAATGTTGCCACCGTCGGCTTTAGCATGAGCAGGCGCAACTACTTCGTAACCTGTCCACGATGTCAGTGATCTTTTTAGATAGACTGTAATGAAGAAACGACTTCAAAGAGAGCAATACAAAAAAAAAAAAAAAAAAAAAAAAAAGAAAAGAAAAGAAAACCGCCACCACCACCACCACCACCACCACCAACAACAACAACAACAGCAACAACAATGCGAAACATCAGGTTGCCGCCACAGGGTCCCAGACATGGTGACCAGTGACATTATTCCTCAGTTCTCATATGGCATCTTCCACTCTTTCACAAAGAAGTGGAGATTCTCACATGAAACTTCAAGTCAGTCAGTACAATGGAGCTGCCAAAGCTGCGGTGAGAATGGAACCCAACAGGATGCTGAAATGCCGTGAAGCTGGAGAAGACCGCTACATGGGAATGCTGAATCTGAGAAACGCACATCGGGAAGAAATAACTACTCGGCAGTAAGGGGTTTGATGGGCAGGAGAACAGTAACCATTTGTACCATCTACATCACTGCTCCTAAAATCATTGCCCAATGATCAAATCATGCAAGAGACAACGACAGGTACAAGAACAACAACAACAACAACAACAACAACAACAACATTTCACGACAACACCAACAAAGAAGGACAATTGCGGCCAAGTTGTGACCGATATATGTGAATCAAAAGTTTGAAATCTTTGAAAGTGCGAAACACGGTTTACAAGCGCCTATAGACAACAGAGCATCTGTCTGGTAAAATGCCATTGTAATGTAGGGATGTAAAAGCAGAACATAATCATGATGTCTCAGCTCCTGATAGAAGAACTTGCTGTAGAAACAGAATTATTCTCTGATCTACTCCTCGTGCAGCACTGCATGAAGCAGAATAGCTCAATACGGAATCCTGTGCCTCTCCCCATACCACATATAATGTGGAACCATATAAAACTCCTACTGCTCTCAGAATGAATGACAACGCGTCAAATAGTTCACAGAGATTGCCAACTGTGGCAGCAGAATGGTCAGTATATAAGCGTAGGGAATCTCCCGAAAGGTGTGAGAACCGTGTAACTAGGACCATCTCAACCATAGCACACGTTTTGAACCTATAGAGAACCTTTATCAGTAATGGACAGCTGCATGGTGGTTGTAATGTTTCGTTCACATTTCGGTTTAAAGAAATAGTGCTAACTGCGGACATGCGCAGAAGAGGACGGGCCCCCATGATTGAACTCCGGACACCGGTTTTAACAAAGTACGAGCAAGAAGCTCGAGATTGTATCGCGCCGACCAAAAGAATAAAAAGTCATAAAACTAAGTCATATGTCTTCTCGTTCAAATTCTGCAAGAATGTTGAACCATTACATTGGCGACGAGGATCCGGACCAACACGGTGAAGAGAAAAACTCATCCACGTTAGGCTACCACAGTCGACGTCAGTCATACGTTTAAAGCAGACGACGCCTCTACAACAGTAAGACTACGCAAACACCACACACGTCGAAATTAAGGTCGGTGAAAATCATTCTCATTTTCTCAATTCTTGTGAAAATGGCTGCTATTCCGAACTTTGAGAAGTTTAGAATTCATGGTGAAGAACAGAATCCTGGTACTCGTTGGCGAAAGTACATTGCTAGGTTTGAAATCATGGTTACGGCAATGGGACTTGACAATCCAGCTAGGAAGAAGGCCTTACTTTTGCATGTGTCTGGTGATGAGGTGTTTGACATAGTGCAGACTTTTACTGATGAACAAAAGGGAGATGACTCTGAAGATGGGTATAAGGCACTCAAAAAGTCTCTGTCTGACTACTTAGAACCTAAGAAAAGTGTGGACTTTGAAACTTTCAAGTTTCGTCAAGAAAAACAAGCTGCAGACGAGTCAGTTGATAGTTTTTGCACAAGACTTAGACAACTGGGGTCCACATGTGAATTTGCAGACTTAGACAGAGAGATCAAAGCCCAAATTCTGCAAGGTTGTACCTCCAACAGGCTGAGACGCAGAGCGCTTCAAGAAGATATGAACTTGGAAGCCCTACTCAAACTAGCACGCTCGTTAGAGTTAGCTGATGTTCAAGCCAAAGAAATGGAGACAGCAGAGACTGCAAACTTCATGAAGAGAGGCACGAATGTCAAGACTCAAGGACAAAAAGCTAGGGGAACCAACAAGAAAACCTGTGGATGGTGCGGCAGCAAAGAAAGACATGCTAAAAGAGATTGTCCTGCTAAAGACAGGAGATGCAGAGCATGCGGGAAACTAGGACATTATGCTGCAGTATGCAGATCCAACCAAGGCAGAGAAGCCCAAAACAGAGAGCCCCAAGGCCGAAGAGTTCGTCGAGTGACGCAAGATAGCGGTGAAACGCCATGCCCAGATGCAGCACAAGAGAGTGATGATGAGTACTGTTTTGGAGTTGGAAAGACTCCTACTGTAGACCTGACAGTCAACAAGAAGACAGTAAAATTTTTCATTGATACAGGCGCATCAGTCAATATCATTGACGGGGAGACAGCCCAAAAGCTTTCTTTACAGCCAGAACCTACACAAGCGAAGATTTACGCATATGGTTCGACTACACCCTGGTCAGCTGGTAGAGCTACAGCTACGGTCGAGCATAAGACTCAAGTGAAGAAAGAGACTTTCTTTGTAGTTAGGTCACACTCAGGGGGTAACCTATTGAGCTCATCGACTGCACAAAACCTGGGGTTGATCCAGTTTGCCTACAGTTGTCAACATCATATCCCTGACTCCTATCCTGATCTCTTTGAAGGGATTGGCAAGATGAAGGACATGAAGGTGAAACTACACATTGACCCTGAAGTCAAACCTGTCTGCCAGCCACACAGACGTATTCCATTCCATCTGAGGAAGAAGGTGGAACAGGAACTGAAACGCCTTGAAGATCTGGATATCATAGAGAAGGTTGACGGACCAACACCATGGGTATCACCCATCGTTGCTGCACCCCAAGCCGAAAAATCCAGACGAAATACGGATATGTGTGGACATGAGACTCCCAAATCAAGCCATCAAGAGAACAAGACACATCATGCCAACGGTCGACGACATCCTGATGCAGCTGAACCAGGCAAAAGTATTCAGCAAGCTTGATCTGAACTCGGGATATCATCAGCTGGAACTTGATGAAGATCAGAAACATCACAACGTTCACTACTCATGCTGGTTTACGTCGCTACAAACGTCTCAACTTTGGTGTTACCAGCGCAGCAGAGATATTCCAAAACATGATTGCAGAAACTCTCAGTGACATTCCAGATGCACTGAACAAGCGATGACATCTTGATTCACGGACGTGACCAGAAAGAGCATGACAGAACACTCATACGAGTCCTGGATCGCATGAGAGAGAAAGGGTTGACTTTGAACAAGGGAAAATGTGAGTTCAACAAAGAGACCATCGAGTTCTACGGCTTCATCTTCGGCAAGGACGGCATGTCTCCAGATGCGAAGAGAAGATTGATGCCATCAAGAAGATGCCGAGGCCAACAACTCCGAAGGAAGTTCGCAGTTTTCTTGGCATGACAAACTACATTTCCCGATTCATTCTCCAGTACGCAGACGTGACAAAACCGCTGAGAGATCTGACGCGAAAAGGGACTGAATGGAAATGGACAAAGGACCAAGAAAGATGCCTTCAACAAGCTGAAGGATCAAGTCACCAACCCACAGACAATGGCATACTTTGATGACAAGTCCAAAACAGAGATCATTGTTGATGCTAGTCCTGTTGGTCTAGGTGCCATCCTGGTGCAAGAGGACAAGAGAGGTCAGAGGAAGGTCATAGCCTATGCAAGCCGTGCACTCACTGATGTAGAGACTCGCTATTCCCAGACAGAGAGAGAGGCTTTAGCGGTAGTTTGGGCTTGTGAACACTTTCACCTCTACCTTTTCGGCCAGACGTTCACAGTCATCTCTGATCACAAGCCGTTAGAAGGAATCTTCAACCGGCCAACATCTCACACCAACGCGCGGATCGAGAGATGGAACATCCGACTTCAGTCATACAGTTTTGTCCTGAAGTACAAACCAGGAGATGAAAATCCAGCAGATTTCTTGAGCCGTCATCCAGTGACCTCAGCCAATACCAAGACAGCCCATGAAACCAAAGTTGCAGAGGAGTACATCAATTTCATCACTGAGCATTCAACTCCGAAAGCCATGACCAGTGAGGAGATTTCCAAAATGTCAGCAGCTGACCCTACTCTTCGAGCAGTGAAAAAACAGCACTGCAAACCAACCAGTGGCAAACGCCAAAAGACTCTTCTGTAGACATCACTGCTTTTCTCATCTTCAAGACTGTAAGAGATGAACTTTCTTTGTGTGACAACTCTGAAATCATATTGCGAGGCAATAAGATTGTGATTCCCCAAGCTCTTCAACACAGAGTAGTCAACATAGCACATGAGGGACATCAAGGCTTAGTGAAAACCAAGAGTTTGCTGCGGGGGAGAAGATCTGGTTCCCACAGATGGACAAATTCGTTGATGCGAAAATCAAGTCATGCTTGCCCTGTGCCGCAACCACTCCCTCAAATCACACAGAACCCCTCCACATGTCCCCACTACCCAGTTCCCCATGGAAAGAAGTCAGCGTTGATTTCTGTGGACCATTCCCTTCGGGTGACTATCTGCTTGTTGTTGTGGATGACTATTCCCGGTACCCAGAGGTAGAAATCATGTCTACAACCAGCGCCAAATCTACCATCCCTAAGCTAGATGCCATTTTTGCTCGGCATGGTGTTCCCGAAGTTGTAAAGACAGACAACGGCCCACCCTTCAACTCTCAGGATTTCAGAAATTTTGCCTCATATTCTGGATTTCACCATCGGAAGATCACACCCTGTGTGGCCTCAAGCCAACGGCGGAGCAGAGCGAATGATGGCTACACTCAAAAAAAAGCCATACAAACAGCACACATGGAAAAGAAAGCGTGGAAGCAAGAACTGTACTCATTTCTACGCAACTATCGAGCAACACCCCACTCAACAACAACGGGAGTGTCTCCAGCTGAAGCTCTCTTCAAGAGAAAGATTCGCACACGCCTTCCCGAAACCTCAGCCTCTGGTCTACAAGACCATCAAGACCTCAAAATAAGGCTGAAAGACAGAGAAGGGAAGACGAAAATGAAAGCAGCAGCAGATGAATCTCGCAATTCATCCTATCCTGACATCAAGCTTGGAGACAATGTTCTGGTAAGGCAGCCAAAGGAGAACAAGCTCACTACTCCATTTTCCTGAGCCCATGACTGTTACAGCTCGTCAAGGTTCAATGGTGACAGCCTCCAACGCCAGGCGCTCCATCACCCGCAACTCGTCCCACTTTAAAAAGATTCCAGAAGTGATGACGACGCCTGCATCCAGAAGCTCAGGAACGCCAGTCCCCAGAGACAAGCTTGACGCAGAACCAAGCTTCAAGACTCCATTAGCTGCTGCTACTCCTGCTGTCCATACCCCAGGGACAGTGCCACCTGCTGCAGTCCATGCCCCAAGGACTGTTCCAGATACGCCCCAGCTGATGCTGCCTGGTGATGTCCCTGTTGCCAGGAAGCCTCCTCCCCCGCTGCCCAGGCCTTGCCACATGGATCTGAAGGGTCTCCTGCTTCTGGTCCTGCCCGAAGATCTCGAAGAACAAAACAGCCGCCATCCAAGTTTAAAGACTATATCCGCTGATGTACATCTTTCGAAATTTTTGATCGAACCTATATTGTCCATCAGGGGGTTGTATTTTGATCCATTTTTATCGCGATTGTAAAAAGCCGGTCGCGACAAAAAAAAAAAAAAAAATTCTAAGTTTTTATCTATTCACCCCAGGGAGGGATGTAATGTTTCGTTCACATTATTTTCTATAGTATTTCGGTTTAAAGAAATAGTGCTAACTGCGGACATGCGCAGAAGAGGACGAGCCCCCATGATTGAACTCCGGACACCGGTTTTAACAAAGTACGAGCAAGAAGCTCGAGATTGTATCGCGCCGACCAAAAGAGTAAAAAGTCATAAAACTAAGTCATATGTCTTCTCGTTCAAATTCATGATGATGATGATGATGATGATGATGATGATAATGATGATGATGATGATGACGACGACGTTGACGACGACGACGACGACGACGATGATGATAATAACGATGAGAATGATGATGATAATGATAATGATGATAATAACGATGATGATGATGATGATGATGATGATGATGATGATGATGATGATGATGAATGCATGCGAGGTAACGTGATATAATGAAGGAGAGAATGATGAGAACATGTTCAGAAAGATAAAGAAACCAGATGTTGCATGATTTAGCTTGGGCGTGCAAATACCAGTCCAGTTAAGATCATTCGCTTAAACATTACTGCAGAATGTCAGTCATCAGCTGTCGCTCTCCTCGGCCTTTTGATGTTACTGTTCAGTTTATCACTTGAAGTCGTACCGATCGGGCTGTGATCTCATTTGACCGGTGAAAATAGTTCACTGGGACACACAGCCCGATCGGCGAGTCTCTGCCTTAGCACAGTTGTGTGTGAACTGCTCTACTACCTGTCAGCGAGTCGATGAGCGGGTTTGTGTGTGTGTGTGTGTGTGTGTGTGTGTGTGGTCTTTTCGTACAGGGAATGTAGTATTTTTTTTCAATTCAAAATGTCCGCGTTATTTGGTTTTTTTTTTTTTAACTTTCTTTTGCAATTTGTCCATATCGTTTATCAAAGAAAATTATTTTTCTAATCATATTTTTCGCCAACTGATCCTGATCTTCCCCTCTATTTGATCTTCGAAGAATAATATAATATTTTATTACGAAAAGATACCTAGACCGGCACTGCTTTTTTTTTTTTTTTTTTTTTTTTTGTCCTGTCCTCCTTAGGGATGGACATTAGCGCTGGGTGTGGCGCCCTGGTCCCCTTTTCCGTCTGCTGGAGGAGTTCCTTTCGTCCCCATGCCCCGTGTATTGCCAGCTAATCTGGAATTGCTGGAGAAACAGACGTGTGTGACTTGCCCTCACACCACGGACATTATGTAAGCGTGGGGAATGGGGAGCAGCAGCGCGGTGTCTACTAAGTGGTCTGGGAGAGCAAAACGAACTTTGGTCTTCGACCTTGAACGGCACCCGGGGAGACCACTGCAAAACGGTATGATGAAACGAAGGAATGGACTGGAAAAGACTTTTTGCGTGGACTGAAAATTGTCATTACATCCTTATACCAGAACTGTGTCCTCCTAATAATTCATCTTCGAGCCGTTTCAATTGTCAAACTCATTTTTACCAGATGGAGCTAGAGGTGAGCCCAAGGTGTTTATCTGGGAATAAATCCTACCCTTTGAGTATCTTTGACTTTGAATGATTCCTATCCTGTGACTTTGGATGTTTCCCCTTTAATTAGGTCAATCTTGGCGACTCCTTTCCAGACGAGGAGTTATGGGATGTATGGAAAACTGTTGTGTTTCCCTTGGGAAGCCCTTCTTTTCTTGTTCAACTTTTCATAAATTCAGCGACTTCTTCTTCTTCTTCTTCTTCTCTCTTCTTCTTCTTCTTCTGCGCGCGCGCGCGTGCGTGCATATGTGTGTGTGTGTGTGTGTGTGTGTGTGTGTGTGTGTGTGTGTGTGTGTGTGTGTGTGTGTGCGTGCGTGTGCGTGCGTGCGTGCGTGCGTGCGTGCATGCGTGCGCGCATATGTGTGTGTGTGTGTGTGTGTGTGTGTGTGAGAGAGAGAGAGAGAGAGAGAGAGAGAGAGAGAGAGAGAGAGAGAGAGAGAGAGAGAGAGAGAGAGAGAGAGGAGGGACGCGCAGGAAATATACAGCCAAGGCTTCAGTTTATGGAGATGTAAAAAGAGGGGTCCGAGAAGGGGAGGAAGAAAGAGCGGTAATGGCTAACGTGTGAGAGTGAGGGAAAAGAACAGGGACGAGAGAGTGGCTTGAGGTACGATGGAGGCTATCAAAGTGTTGCAAACCATAAATGCATCGTCGTTTCTTTTAATGATATATTTAAAATGTAACTCAATCCTCTGTCTCTCTACCTCTCCCAGTCTCTGTCTGTCTGTCTGGCTGTCTGTCTGTCTCTCTGTTGTCTGTTTATCTGTCTGTTTATCTTCTGTCCTCTCTGAATATCTGTCCCTCTGTCTGTCTGTCCGTCCGTCGTCTGTCTGTCTGTCTGTTGGTCTGTCCGTCCGTCCGTCTGTCTGTCTGTCTGTCTCTCTCTCTCTCTCTCTGAAGTTGTTTAGAAATCACTTTCCTGCATCTGACATTACACCAAGTATGTAGCTGGTTGGTAGAACAAACAGCCTATGGCAAATTCTGTTGTAAGAAATTTTCTGCACAACGAATGTTTCAATATGGAAATCAGACGACCAACAAGAGGAGAGCGTATTGCTATTGCGCAGTGCCACCCAGTTGTTCCGTTTACCTTTCTTGTTGCCTACTTATCAGAGTGGATATGCAAGGACGTCTCGCTTTGGGGTTTGTTCTTTAACGACAGTTTTGTGCGTGCATGCAGGATTTACGTTTAGCTTTTCATCTGAAATATTATGCTGCCAGGAAACATTTTGTTTGAAGGGAGAGAAAGTAATCCATCCAGCAGATGCAAAACTATTCAGTGCATGTCCTGATCGTTGGAAAGTATTTTCAAGCTCTGTCTAAATGGCTTAATGTGGATTACTGGGCATAGCACAAAATTTTCATAAATGTGTATGTATGGCTTGACGTGTATCGTCGAGAAATGGACATCGGCATGTTTATTGTATTGTGTTATGTTAGGTTCTTGGTCTGTGAAAATGTTGACTCGAAAAAAGCATTCCAGTACTAAAGAAGAATACACTACAAATTATTAATACGAGGAAATGATTTCAATAGGCTTCTGACTTTTAGGTACCAGTTTCTTTCCTGTTTTTCTTTGGATTCCTGCCGAACAGTGTCCAAAAGGGTTTCCCTGTATCGTGAACCCATGGTAATACACAAAAATGTTGAAAGTGGCGTTAACAAAGCTAAACATTTCCAGCACCCACAGATTGCAAAGGAAAAAGTTTTGATGGCGTCGTCCGATATTAACTTCCGGGAAAAAGAGCCAGCTGAAGCGACCAAGGGCAATAGGGGAACAACAAGCGATGAACAAATAGAATTGCCGACAAGCATTTTTGTCAAGGCCACTTCTCGGGCTGAAACTGTCGTAGATGTCTCGGAACGCCACGTCACAATCTGACGTAGTTTCACTATCGTCATTACAGTTGTTGTCATCACTACAATCATCTCAATTACAGGCAGTCCAACACCAAAACACAAAACTGTCTAATCGATCGATGAACTCTTTATGAACATGGTAAAATTCCCCCTCAACACCCGTCATTACAGCAATTCCTGTTGTTGGATCATACACACAGCTGATACGATATCGAAAACACACAATGAA
>JADBJO010000416.1:107500-115000 GCA_016801955.1 Conus betulinus | reverse complement strand
TGAGAGAGAGAGAGAGAGAGAGAGAGAGAGAGAGAGAGAGAGAGAGAGAGAGAGAGAGAGAGAGAAATGAAAACAAATTCCATTGATTGATAAATTGAATGTTTTCTTCTCAAAACAGAAGTGATCGTTGAATAATGTTTCGACCCAGTAATGTGGTTCCTATCGTCTTTGATAGAGCAAAGAGAGACGGATCATATAGAGTGATGCTAAACCTGAAAACACTGAATGAAAAGGTATGAAATCGAAAAAAAAAAAAAAAAATCAAACGGACATGCTGAAGACACCTTTCAATCAGTCTCAAAAGATTGTTTCTTTGCATCTGTTGACCTTGATGATACTTGATTTATCTCGTATCCATAGCAAAACACACAGGAAATATCTGCAATTCTGTCGAGAGAGAAAAAAAAAACTGCATTAATTTCTGGCTGCAGCTATAGGCTTGATGCTTTCTATCTCTGCATTATTCGCTAAGTTTACCAGGTGTCTTTCTGGCTCCCCTTACATGAATGAGGTCACACAAACACTTCTTTAATCCAACGACAGTTTTCGTCATAGGACCAAATGGTTTGATGTATGTTTGTAAGCAAAAACGAATGGCATGCGTCGTTTCACAAGTACAGAACAAAGAGGGCTTTGTGTCTTCAGACTCCTCGCTTGCTTCCCCCTGGAACGGGAATGTTCACTTTTGCTAGCTTAAGGCAGTTATCAAATCCCATCCTCTCTCTCTCTCTCTCTCTCTCTCTCTCTCTCTCTCTCTCTCTCTCTCTCTCAAACACACACACACACACACACACACACACACACACACACACACACACACACACACACACACACACACACTCTCTCTCTCTCTCTCTCTCTCTCTCTCTCTCTCTCTCTCTCTCCCCCCCTCCTTCTAACACACACTCACCACCACCACGACCCCCACACATACAAGCACACATAAAACACATCTTAATCGAAATCAGCTTTTTTTTTTAGCCTTAGCCGCTGAAGACATTATTATAGCTCAAAGAGGGTTGCTAGGGCACAATTAGTCTGATCGTCCCAGTTAGCAAGCAGATCAGAAACACCTCTCAAACTTCCACTCTGGAAGGGCAACCGCCATATGCACACATTGCATACATGTATCTGCCAGGAAACGTCTCGAACTTGAATTTAACGCTTCTCGTACATTATTAAAAAAAAAAAAAAAAACTCTTACCGTATGCATTGTGGATTCAACCGCACCCTTTCTCCCATGACTCATTGAGGCGCCGCACTGAAGAACAGTTAACACAGTTCCTCCAGTTCTGTTGGTTGTTTGCCAATGCCAGGGTCCCCGCAAAAAGTTTTCCCAGTCAACTCTGCAACAATGTTGTCAGTCCGTTGTCTGTCCTCCCCTCAGTCTACTCCCTTAAACGGTTCCCTGGAGAATTCAACGCAGCTTTCTTGTCCTGACTGAAGTCAGCAGATCTTCGTATGGTGCTATGTGCTGCCTGATGATTTGGATGCAGTTGCTGATTGGTGATATGATCAATGTATCTAATGTTTAGTACCTTGTGGTGACATCTGCTTTCCGTGGCTTGGAATCCTTTTCGGAAAAAAAAATCTGCTGTGAAGGTCCATGGTTCATACGAGTACAGAAAGATGGAATATACCAACGTACACAGGAGCCTGGCCTTGTGCCGTGGAGACGATCTTGTCCTTTCATACAACTTTTAATCTGGACAATGCTGCAGTCGTCTTCGCTGTCCTTGATAGGATTTCTATTTTGGACCCCTCACTGCTAACGATGGATCCTAGATAAGTGAATTGTTAAACAGAGTCCAACTTCCGACCGTGGACATTTATCTCAATATTGACAGCGGTACTGTGTTCGCTTCAAAGTGGGGTGACTGTGGATGGTCACCAGTTTTGTCTTCTTCTCTGTGAAGGTTTCCATGTCACATCTTGTTGATGTTTCGTCCAGTCGTTCAACGGGCTTGGGGAGTTCTTATCCACTGCCTGCCAGACGATCAGTGTCATCTGCAAATTGAAAACTGGTGATGGTTCTTCCTTCAAGGCTGACTGTGCTGACATTATCTCAGAGTGCATCAGTCATGATGCGTTCTAGGAATATGTTTGATAGTGGGGGAGATAGAAGGCAGCCTCGATGAACTCAACTATGGAACCATTCTCCAAAAGCGCTCTGTATGAACATCGCAATAGTTGCTTTCGAGTACAGTTGCTGTATGGTGTTAATGAGCGTCCACCCAATATTGAATTTCTTCACTATGGCTCACAGTGTCTCCTGCCAGACCTGTCGAAAGCCTTCTTGAACTCTATGAAGATGTGCCAGAACTCCCTCCGGTGCTGGAGATGTTTTTCGCAAAGGGTACTTATTTTGAAATCTGTTCCGTGGTACTTCTGCTTTCAAAAACTTTACACCATAACCAATGTCTCCAGTGTCAGAAGTTTTGTGATGATCAACAATGAGCAATATAGTGTTTTTTTTTTTATAGTGTTTGTCTCTTTGTTTGCTTTAATCACTCTGAAGAGATCAACCAAAGATTTGAATTCATACACATGCCCTAGAGTAGAATGGGAGTGTTGGAATCCTTCAGGATTTCCTAAGAGTAAGCCATTAGATTCAACAAAATCTGTTAATTAGTTATTTGAAATAACGTGAACAATTCCCAAGACAACTGAATAGCGTTCTCCTTCTGCAGTTATTGCACTTCATTTTATTACACCTTTCTAAAAAGCTACGACTATACCTGTAGTACAATCTTCTGGTACGTCATCCTTGTTTAAATCCTTTTGAAAAGTTTGCAGTTTGCGTTATACATCAATAAGTACAGAACGGCAGCTCAGTAGGTATTCACAATGTATAGTAAATCAGTTCCTGTAGGGTTTTTATCTTTTGGTCTGTCAGTAGCATTTTGGATATTTAGAGTTGAAATCGATGCCTTTAAAAGATTTATCAAGATTTACACTGTTTTTAAATGGTAGATTTTAAAAAAAAAATTATGAACAGCTAAATTAAACGATCGAGACGACCGAATACATCGTTCAAATCTTCTAGACGGATCTAGGTTCGTTTTTAAAAAGCAATATTTTCTGGTATTTCTTCGGGGCTTTGGTTCCAAGTATAACTGTGCATATATATATTTTTATATTCTGTTCCGTATATCTTAGACTTCTTACGTTCTCCTATGTGTTTTTAACTCGTCATTTTTAATACTGTGATTATCAAACGTACTACGTTTTGTCCTCCCCGTGTGGTAATCAACTCGTTTTTTCACACAAAATTAAATCATTAAAGATTATTTTTGAGTTTTGGACAGGATAGGGATCCAGAGTTAGCTACTGTCAATGACTGTCAGTCTTAAGTTGATATGTATTGACGCCTATTTTTTTCATGATTTGACCGACGGAGGTATCGCCAATATGCAACATATTATTACTTTGTCAATGTCACTCGTTACCAAAGTATGTTCAAACTGGCTTTGCTTTGGTCACAAAGTACTTTTAATCACTAAGTTTGAATCTTTCAATCATGTATGAACATACCGCTCGCTTACATTTTCAGGCAAGGGACAATAAACAACAGTCATTCTTTCTAGCTATCTTTGAGTATAAGAATTACAAGGCAATAAACATCGGACGACGTGGAATCAAAGCATTCAATATAGAGAACACTGACCGTGGGAATCAGAGAAGACGATCCTGACACTTTAATTACAATACCGGAACCGATACTTGTACAGTTTACAACACCAGCATCCTGTCCCAGTTTTGCATTTAAAATTCTAAGTGACAGTATCTTACATAGATTAATAAATCCAAACCCGTAATTACTTGGGCAATAGTTGTCCTGTGAATACCATCGTTAAAAAAAAATAATTGAAACAGAAGCGTCGTCATCAGCTAAAACTACAGTGTATTAAAAATATTGTGTGTCCATTTGTCATGTAATGCGGAGCAATATTTCGTATGCTACGCGATTACATGAAACAGTACAGATTAAGAAAAAGATTATTGATTCGTGCGTTACACTATAGGTTAGTCGTGTGACACAAGGGAGCGTACTGGCTGAACGTGGCCCAGAGTTTGAGTGAAATTTTTAACACTGTTCACGCGATTTGAATATAAACAGGCGTTGGCCTGTATCGGTGCGCACTCTGAGAATGGAACAGACGATTTAGATGAAGAAGAGGCTGACTGTGCCCATTAATAAAAGCAGAGGCCTAACACATACAGAAGTGTGTGAATTGTAGTTGAATGACCGGTACTCAAGCCCTGGCCGACTCCCCGTGCGGTAGGGGAGGGGAAAGAAGAGACTGGAGATCGGGCACTAAGGTGGATGGCTGGCTGGGGGCTGCGCGCGTTCCCGGGCCAAGCTCCGATCCGCGGGAAGATCCAGGTTGGGCAAGAGTTTGTCGCCGACAGTAGTTGTGATGTGTATGGGATCCCCGCACAGAGGAAGCCAGTTCCGGACACCACAGAGAGTGTGTGTGGACACTTGCAGTGAGTAAACCTGCAAAATCAGTATCGTGTGCAGGAAAAGAGTGCTTGTTTGGTTGCACCAGCTGAAAGACAAATAATGAAAATATATACCCTTTGATTGATGCCAGAGTAAAAAAAACCCATGGGATTTTAAAAGATTAAGGAGGGGATGAATCAAAATTGACCTTTGTTTGCGCCTTATGTGTATGGAGTGGATGCAGTTGTGTGCGGAGGAAAGACGTCAGGTTCGTGTGTGTATGTGCGTGCATGCATGGATATCGTACGTCTGACAGTGGTGACCCCAACTTGGAACTTGGTTTTTTTTTTGTACCCCTCCCCTTGGTTGTGATGTTCCCCACCCCATTTTGAATTGGAAAAAAAAATGATTTGCTTTTTAAGGTATTAGTGAATGTTGTGTGGGAACAGCTGATTATTACGTACAATTACCTTTTCTATTTGGATACATCTCCCCCCCCCCCCCCCCCCCCCCCCTAATTAATTTTCTTTATATTGTAAAAATTTCATTTAAACCCTTTTTGTACTTATTATTAATTGCATAAATTTGATTCCTTTCATTATTTTGAATCAGTTTCTTTATATTGTATCCATTTCCTGATTTTTTATTTCAAATTTTGAAATAATTTTGTTTTCAAACCCTCCTTTAATTTTATTGCAACTTTGATTTATACCAACCGTTTGGTTTGTTGTTGTTGTTGTTGTTGTTTTTTTTTGGAGTGGCAAAATAATTTTGTTTTTTTTTTCCCCAAACCTCACTTAAGACTTAGTGTTCACTTTTCATTGTACCCCCCCCCCCCCCCCCCCCTTTCAAAAGTGTCCCTATGTAACTTTGGTGGGTGTTTTTTTTTTTCTATTCTAGTATTTTGTGCTAGTCCCGTCTCCGATTATACGGTGGGACTGTGCCAGTAGGGTAGTCCAGAGGGCTTTTCTCTAATTTCTAGTCTTACTTTTTCTTACTGTCTTGGTGATTTCCACTCTGTCTACTTTTGCTGTTTTCTGACTTCATTCTCTCTCTATTTCGTCTTCATCCATAGGCACCTATCTAGTTTGAAAATTTTCCCATTTTCATTTCTTAGGTAGGGTTTCTGATAGTGATTGTGTATTATCCCCTTTTTTAGGTGTTTTTGCTTTTCATTGTTTTAATTAATGTTGTTTTAAAGATTTTTTTTATGTGTATGTGAAAGGATGTTTGAGTGAGTGCCTCTTTTTCTATTTCTACCTCTGTTTTGTTAGGGCATTGTTGTTCCATAGGCTGGTGAGCTTCCACCTTCTCTTGCGGGTAGCAAGGGGGCATGGCGATGGGAGACGCTTAGCCTTACATAGTTCTTTTTTTTTTCGTTTCACAACCTTTTTCTTTCCTATTATTTGAATTCGATTTTTCCCCTCCCCTGGCCACTGATTTGATCCAAAAGGGTGATCATTTTGGAGGCCTGTCCAAATAAACAATTTTTTTTTCTTGGAAATTCTTCTTGGTTTTGCTGTTTGAAAAACATTTGTTTTTCTTTATTAGTGTGTATAGGAGTGATTGGATTTTGGTGTGAGTGGAAGGAAATTTTACACTGAAACTTTAAATTCATTTTTCTTTTCTTTTTCAAATTTAAAGTAAATTTTCATTGTTCTTTTCTTTTTCATAAAATTTCATTTTTTTTTTTACTATCTTAGAAAAAAAAAAATCATTCAAAATGTCGGCGTTTGAGACCTACCTGTCTCAGGGTAAGACGTTAGGCCTTGATGGGCCGGAGTTGATTCAATATGTCAACAGTGTGAGGATCGCGCTGAGCGCGCAAAAGAAAGGGAAGAAAGAGATAAAGAAAGAAGAGAGAGAAGAGAGAGAGAAGAAGAGAAGGAAGAAAGAAAGAGAAGAAAAGAAAAGAAGAAAGGGAAGAAAAGGATAAAGAAAGGAGAAGAAAAGGATAAAGAAAGGGAAGAAAAGGATAGGGAAAGACAGAGAGAGAAAGAGAGGAGAGAAGGGAGCAGCAGCATGAGAAAGATTTAAAAGCCATGGAGTTAGAGTTAGAGAGTGAGAAGCTTCAGCTTGAAATGGAGAAATTAAAAGCTTTTGGTGTAACAGACAATGGTTCTGCGCAGGGTTCTGGTGATGCGAAACCTATTTCTGGTCGTTCTCCTTATATCCCAAGATGATGCCTGTCTTTGATGAAAACAAAGATGAGATTGATGCATTTTTGTTTAGATTTGAGAGTCATGCTACTTCTTGCGAGTGGCCCAAAGATAAGTGGGTATTGTATATTGCGTCTCTTTTCAAGGGCAGTGCGTTGACGCTGTATCATTCTTTGGCAGCGAAGGATACTTTAAACATGGGATGAACTTAAGGATGAATTACTTAAGCGTTACCGGTGTACCGCCGAAGGATTTCGCGAGAAATTCCGTACCGTGCGTCCGAAAAAAGGCGAGTCATTTCCTGCGTATTTGATTCGGTCTGCGCATTTTCTTGATCGGTGGATTGACTTGTCCAAAACTAAAAAGGATTATGCGGAACTTCGTGATCTGTTTTTGCGTGAGCAGATTTTAAACAGCGTTTCAAAGGACTTGGCTGTTTTTCTAAAGGAAAGGTCGGTCGCGAGCGCTGAAGAAATGTGTGCGAGCTTGCGGAACAGTACAGGACTGCACATCCTGATCGGACGTTTGCCCGCAAGGGAACGGACACGGTTTTCGATGTAAATGTCGCTTCCTTCGCACATCACCAAAACAGTGTTGGTTCAGACCGTGGATTTGGCTCTTGGCGTTCAAATCAGAACCGTAATCGTTACCGTGGAGGTCAAAATTCCCGCGGTGGTCAAAATTTCTCGTAGCGGACGGGATCATGGCAGCCGATTTGAACAGTCTGCTACCGGTGGTGGTCAGCAGTCTGGTCATTTGGGTGCAAATACCGGTACACCTAGAGGTGGTCAAACAGCGTCTAACTCTCGGTATCCGCGTAACCGTGGCCGACAGCGCGGACAGGCTCATAATACCTCAGGTACACCCGCAGGTTGTTACAATTGTGGTTGCTGG
>JADBJO010000416.1:97500-102500 GCA_016801955.1 Conus betulinus | reverse complement strand
GCAAATAGATAAGCTGATTAGTAGTAATACCCGCCTCCTCTCGTCCCACGCACAAGCACACACACACACACACACACACACACACACACACACACACACACACACACACACACACACACACACACACATTGCGTGCTTACACCCCCACCCCCCTCTACTTCTCTCTCGCTTTCTCTCTCTCAATCACTCTTGGGTACGGTTTCTCTTTAATTCGCCTGTCTCTTATACGCTCAGTTTATTTTGTTACGTCGCTTCCTCGTATTCTGTTTATCCGTCTGTCTGTCTGTTTCTCTGTACTCAGAGAGGGGACATAATGAACCCGTCTGCACGTGTTACTCTTCTGACCCAGTGGAACACGGTCATTGTGGACCTTGGTCCATTAGAACTGATGGACCTGGGCCTGAGCGGAATTAGATGCTGAAGATACTGGACCCTATTGGGCATGGGCCCTACTGAGCCTGGGGCCTATCAGTCCATGTTCCTATCGGACCTGGTTCCTATTGGGCCTGGGCCCTATTGGCCCAAGATTCTATTAAGTCTTGATCACAAACAAATAACAGCTCAGCTGAAATCTGAGACACACATACAACATACTAATTGTAGGAAGCGAAAAGGGGAGAAACGAAGTCAGAGTCATGGACCAACAAGTGAAAGAATGCATCTATGTAATATACCATAATGTGTTTAAGTCAAGATAATAAAGTTTAAGATGCACTGCTAAAATCTTACTTGAAATGGTGCATCGTTTTAGCTTCGTGAACTGCAGGCAAGAAGGCCTTGTGTTTAATTCCCCTGAAAGTGAGTTTTTTTTTTTTTTTGTAGGTTTACCTACAACGATCTGTCTCGTGCTAAGTTTGCCATGGGGCTCTTATGGAGAACCGAAACCACACAGTCAAGTTCCATCCACTCAATGGACGCATCTCTGAGAGTGTTAGGGATGGTGTGGTGCTGTGTGCTGATGTCTGACTCTCACTTTCAAAAGTTTGGATGCGTGTAACGATCATTCCCGACATACACCCACACCACGCGAACATGGACAGCCAGACAACATACAAGTTAAGTTTCTTTATTTTATATGCTGCCTAAACCATCAAAACATAACACATATCAATATGAATCGACACAATATCAACACACGCCACCACCAGCAAGGGACGTTCAACAAGCACAGGGAGCTTCAACCGTCATTCTCAAAACTGACACATTGAATATTTCTTTTCTAACACAGATCTCACTAGCACCGTCAGTAGTGTCCCAACAGACACAGTCCACACAGCTGGCTGCAACGAGCCCAAGTCACAGTCTTCACACGGCAAGCAGAGCCGCTCACGAATACAGTTCTAAGTCCCACAAGGTACACCCACACAGAAAATCACGTTGGACTATCGACCTGGCGGTCAGCCTGTCACGTCGTCTTGGCGGAGAATCCTCAAGTCACAGTCTTCACACGGTAAGCAGAGCCGCTCACGAATACAGTTCCAAGTCCCACAAGGTACACCCACACAGAAAATCACGTTGGACTATCGACCTGGCGGTCAGCCTGTCCACGTCGTCTTGGCGAGAGAATCCTCAAGTCACAGTCTTTCACACGGAAAGCAGAGCCGCTCACGAATACAGTTCGAAGTCCCACAGGGCACACCCAGACAGAAGATCACGTCAGACTATCGACTTGGCGGTCAGCCTGTCCACGTCGTCTTGACGGAGAATCCTGAGGCCCTTTACTACACAATTCACTACTACTGACCTGGTGGTCAGCCTCTCCACGTCGTCTTGACGGAGACCGCGGCTGGTACCTCCACACTCGGTGGTAATTAGTTCCAGGCCGGACTCAGGGGCCTCACCGTTCTTTTTTTTTTTTCGTTTCGCCTCTTGGTTTTGTTGTTGTTGTTGTTGTTTTGTTTGACATCATGTTGTTATGTAACTTCACGTTGACGTTACAATTCACGTTGACGTCACAGAGAGTTTTGGATCACATTTCTTCCAAACACTCACACAGTGTCTGTATCTCTTGGTCCCGGATGATGGTGGGGGTATTTTATGAAAGAAAAGTGTAGAATTCAGCCCTTTCGCGTAGTTTTCGACAGAAATGATATTCCGTAACCTTCATCTTCATTATCCCCATCCTCATCGTTAAGCATAAAAGAAATCTCATTTCATGCAGTCTTTCATGTCATGTTCTTGTGGTAAACCGAAGTTTCGATTTCTTACTTCACGTAAACGCCTTTGATGAGTTCAGGTAGAGGTCAAGAGAATGGACTGCTCCCCAGTACTGCCTGTGCCATGGTTGTGACAGGACACAGATCAGGGAGTGGCTGAGAGGGCGGGAGCGGGATGAGCGGGTTGGGAATGAAACATGTCACTTGAGAAGATGGGAGGGAGAGAGAGAGAGAGAGAGAGAGAGAGAGAGAGAGAGAGAGAGAGAGAGAGAGAGAGAGAGAGAGAGAGAGAGAGAGACAGACAGACAGACAGACAGACAGACAGACAGGGATGTTAGTAATATGCAGCTATGCCCAACACATTCATAACACCTAGAAAACGGAAATCTTGAAGTGGAGAAAGCTAGTGACTGCTGAGTGACCCAGACTGCTGAATGCAATCTGTTGATGGGAAAATCCTTTTCCGCCACCTAGCAGAGTTAGCCTGATCAATGGATTGCATTATAGAAGCCTACGTCAGTGAAGACACCGGCAAAACGCCAGTGACAACATACAAGACCATTATTTTTCTACTGGATACTAGTGACAACATGCAAGACCATTATTTTTCTACTGGATTCCAATGATGGCAACATACAAGACCAATCTTTTTTTTACTGGATGCCAGTGATGTCAACATACAAGGCCATTGTTTTTTCTGCTGCTGGATGCATTGATGGCAACATACAAGGCCATTGTTTTTCTACTGGATGCTAGTGATGGCAACATACGAGGCCAATCTTTTTCTGCTGGATGGCCGTGATGCCAACATACAAGGCCATGTATTTTCTGATGGATTCCACTGATGGCAGCATACAAGGCCATTGTTTTTTTTTCTGCTGGACACAATTGAAGGCAACATACAAGGCCATTGTTTTTTTTTTTTTTTTGCTGGACACAATTAAAAGCAAAATACAAGGCCAGTGGTTTTCTGAAGAATGCCAGTGATGCCAACATACGAGGCCATTGATTTTCTGAAGAATGCCAGTGATGCCAACATACGAGGCCATTGATTTTCTGAAGAATGCCAGTGATGCCAACATGCAAGGCCATTGTTTTTTTTTTTCTTTCTGCAGGATGCCAGTGATGTGGCGAAGTGGTAAGCGTCGCGGACTCCCGGCTGGGAGGTCGTGGGTTCGAATCCATCAGAAGTCATGTGGGTTTTTCTGCCCCGACCGGCTCCTACCCAGAGTTGAGTTTGCTGCGGACTCAGTTGGGAAGACTGGGACCACACAGTCGAGTTTCATCCACTTAATGGATGCGTTTCTGAGAGTGTTGCTCAAATTTGCTGACCCAACACTGCAGGTGTCTGTATCTCTCGGGCCTGGTTGACGCCGGGATATATTATGAAAGGAAGCGTAGAGTACAGCCCCCTGTCATGTAGTCCCAGACCGAAATGGAAATCCGTAGCATCATCATAATCATCCTCATTCTCATCGATCAGCATTAAAAAAAAAAAGTCTCAAATTCTGTGGCCCTTCATGCCCTGCTCTCATGGTGACCTCAGTTTCGATGTCCTCTCCACGTCTGTGGGCCTTGGTTTGGTTCCGTCGGGGTCACCGGTATCGGCGGTCCATGGGGGCTGTCGTTGGACGGACGTGGTGGCGCCCTCCGGAGGGAGAGCTCACTCACGCCGGCTCCGCGACTAAGCAATTATTGTCGTTAGTAGGGGGCTTAGTAGGTGGTGTCCTGCGTATGTTAGATCAGAACAGGCGCCACTGAACACCACTGAAGTGACTCGGCAGCAGTGCAGTGTCTCCTCCGGTGGGTGGCCTCTTGACGACTTGACATTGACTGCTGCCTGTGGATTGCCGGTGCCGGGGCTGCGGCGGGGGCCGACCGGCCGTGGCTGTGGACAGGGTGTCGGAATGAGCGGCGTGGGTGCACTGCCTCTGAGAATGCCAATGATGCCAACATACGAGGCCATTGATTTTCTGAAGAATGCCAATGATGCCAACATACTAGGCCATTGTTTTTCTACTGGATGCCAGTGATGTCAACATACAAGGCCAGTGTTTTTTTCTGCTGGATACCATTAAAGGCAATATACAAGGCCATAGTTCTTCTGATGGACACCATTGAAGGCAACATACAAGGCCATTGTTTTTTTCTGCTGGACACCATTAAAGGCAACATACAAGGCCATAGTTCTTCTGCTGGACACCATTGAAGGCAACATGCATGGCCGTGCTTTTTCTATCGGGTGCCAGTCATAATATGCAAGTCCATACTTTTCTGCCTAATGGTTACAGATCCTTTTATAGCGTTAGCTTAAATTCTAAGTTTTTTTCCCCCTTCTATGTAGAATTATTAAGTTTGATTGACGTGATTTCCTAAAATAACTGTCAGCTTTGGGGTAAATCAATTATTGACAACATTGGCTCAGCCCCCCCCCCCCCCCCCCCCCCCACCATCCCCCTCCCATCCCCACCCTCCCATCCCCTCTCCGTACTGAAGAGCAGCATGCAGTTTTGCTCGCTTCTGTTTCCGTTGTGTTGACACGGAATCGTAATTAAGGCAGGAGAGTGCTCTTGTTTGTACGGATGTGTCTCTTGCCTGTCTCTGTGCTAGGCCAGTGCCTGTGGAAGCGTCGCCAGTTCAAAGTTATGAGCATGCTCACTGTTTAACACATCTGTTCCTTGTTATAACTCATTTTGACAATTTTTTATGTGAATGTGATCTCCCCCATCATATATGATACTTCCTATGATAGCATAAATCAATAATAATGACAGTAGCAGTAGTAGTAGTAGCAGTAGTAAAAGTAACAATATTATGATGATGATCATTATCATCATAATGACA
>JADBJO010000416.1:77500-87500 GCA_016801955.1 Conus betulinus | reverse complement strand
ATGTAAATAAGGCACTGAAAGAATTAATGGTTGCATGATGGACGCTGCTTCATGTATGCTTGTAAATAAGCGGATTGGTATACGTAATCAGAAAAACAGTTGGTTTCACAATGAATGTTTTGTCGGAAGACGAAATGTAAGAAAACTCCTTAGAATCTTTCGCAGCCCATGTCGAAGGGCAGCTAATGATGAACAAATAAAAAAGCTGAAAACAGATAATCTGCATAATTACCGTAAGGCTCGAAGAGAATATAAAATTTACTTAGACAGAAAAAGAAACAAAATAAAACTAGAGTCTTTTCCGAACTCTTGGATAGGATTGATAATCAAGAAGAATTTTGGAAGAAGGTGAACCAACTAGCACCGAAACGTATACAGTCATTGAATAGTATATCTACAGATAAATGGTTTAAACCATTTTCGTGATCTTTTGGAGATCGAGGATTGTACTGAGGATATTGGTGAAGTAAATAATCAAGTGACTCCGGAATACACAGAAGATGATTTTTACGTACTAAATGCACCAATCTCCAATCAAGAAATAAGAAGCGCCATTAAAAATCTGAAAAGTGGAAAATCTCCTGGGCCTGACAGTATAATTGGAGAAATTTTTAAGTGCGCATCAGACGTCGTTGTAAACTTTTTTGAAAAATTGTTTAACGAACTATTTGATCAAGGTACTTATCCAGAAAACTGGTCAGAATCTTTAATACAGCCATTACATAAAAAGGGTAATTTAGACAATCCCAACAATTATAGAGGTATCTCGCTTACAGACATCAGCGAAAAACTTTATAGCCATATCATAAATCACAGATTACAAGTTTGGATTAATATGCATAATATCATAGATGAACATCAAGCTGGTTTTAGAAAAGACTACTCAACTATAGATCATATATTTACACTTTTTGCTGTTATTCAGAAACAACTGTCTCGGAATCGTAAATTATATGTCGCGTTCATTGACTTCGAGAAAGCATTCGATTCTATTTCAAGGAAATTGTTATGGCCTATCCTACAGAAAACGGAATTCGAGGTAAATTATTTAATTGTGTGAAAAGCATGTATACTAACTTAAAGACGCGGGTTAGAAATGGTTCATATATGACAGATTACATAAACTGCCTACGTGGAGTAAAGCAAGGAGATGTTTGCAGTCCTGTCTTATTTTCATTGTTTAAAATGAATTAGCAGCTGACATAATTAACAATGGAAGACACGGGGCTGTACTAACACCTACTCTTGTCGAACTTTTTATTTTGTTATTTGCAGATGATATTATACTAATATCTGAAACGCAAGTAGGGTTACAAAACCAGCTGAATAATTTGTATGATCATCAATCAAATTGAAATTAAAAGTTAATATGAACAAAAGTAATATAATTGTTTTTCGTAAAGGTGGTTTTCTTGCAGCGCACGAACACTGGCATTTGGGCGGTTCTGAAATGAAAGTAGTCAACACATACAAATATTTAGGACTATATTTTTCTACAAAATTGAGTCTCTCATCCTCCTGTGGTGACCTAGCTACACGGGGTAAAAAGGCGATTATTGGTATATTGACATTATTATATAATTATGATATCCAGTCTATTGAAATTTTTTGTAAACTCTTTGATGCTAGAGTGCAGCCAGTACTTCTTTATGGGTCAGAAATTTGGGGTCTTGATGAAAGTATAAAATGCATAGAAAAAGTACACTTTGTTTGCATTTAAACGCTTTCTAGGTGTCCCAGAAAGGACTGCTAATGCGATGATTTATGGAGATACTGGTAGGTTCCCGTTATATGTGAATGCATACACTAGAGCAATTAAATACTGGATCAAACTGACACGGATGAATGAAAATCGCCTCCCCCTACAAAGCTTACCTGATGCTACTTAATTGGATGAGAAAGGTAAAAAGAACTGGGTAACCAACATTCGATTAGTTTTGTTTCAGTTTGGATTCGGGTATGTGGGAAAAATCAAGGTGTAGAATCAGTTGACCATTTCATAAATTGTTTTAGACAAAGACTGATAGATTGTTACTGGCAGGATTGGGGACAGTCGAATTTGTTCAAGTGAAAGATTTACAATGTACAGATCATTCAAAATGAGTCATACCCAAGAACTGTATTTTGCAATTGACTCAAACAGACGTGTTAAGCAAGCACTTGTTAAATTCAGGTTTGGAGTGAGTAGTAACATCAAATCGCACTCACTTCGATACAAAAATTATAGAGATGTAGAATAATTTGCCCCATGTGTAATAATAACCAAGAAGATGAAATCCACTTTAGTTTGTGTTGCCCGTTCCTCAGTGACCTTCGACGTGACCTCATACCACTCAAATACTATAGAGAGCCAAATGCTTTTAGATATACATTGTTAATGTCTTCAAAGAATCCAAAAATAGTAAAACAGTTTGCGATATTTCTTTACCTAGCTTTTAAACGTAGGGATGCAATTGTGAACGACTAGATATGCTGGAAAGAACATGACTGACAAAATGATGGTAGGATACCCGAGGTATGATTTATAACTTTGTATGTCCTTGGTTCTGAGCTGGTTTACGTTGTTTGCCTCTTTGTAATGTAAGAGCGTACGATTGTTTCTTTTCTATTTTCTTCTTTAAATGTCTTTGACTAATTCATATTATTGTTCAGCCATTTGTGTAGGCCTAGATGCTAAACAAAAATAAACCATTTATGTCTTATATGTCTCTCTCTCTCTCTCTCTCTCTCTCTCTCTCTCTCTCTCTCTCTCTCTCTCTCTCTCTCTCTCTCTCAAACATAGAAAGATTGGTTACATTTTGTCAGGAACTGTGCTTAGTTTCTAGTTGTGAGTGTGTGTTCATGAGTGAAAAAAGATTGTCGCCGGATAACTTAGCTCACTTACGCAAGCTTTCGAAAGGAGAAGAAGTTAAAGTCTTTCTTTACCATCTTGTGCATTGGTCCACACCTAGTCATGGAAACCATGCAGCTTGCGTGCATCGAATGCAGTGAACAAAATAACACAAGGTGATTAATGTATCACCTGTAGGATGGTCAGTTGAACCAGAGGACAACATAAGAGTGGTGCTCCAGTGGATTTTAACCACTGCGGGAGACCAGGCAACGAGCTAGCTGATCACCTGGCGAGGGAGGGTGCTCAAGGGGAGCAGCATAACAGCAGCATCACCTACAGCGAGATGCTAAGCATCATCCGGACTATCACGACGCCCAGCAGGGTACCCGGACTATCACAGACTTAACAGTCACCTGTGCCGAAAGCTCAAGGTAGTGCATTCTCCAGTCTGTTCTTGTGGGCAGGAAGAACAGTCAGCGGAGCATGTGCTCCAAAAATGCCCATGACATGAACAGCCCACGAGAGAGGTGTGGCCAACAGAGACAGCTCTGATGACAAAGCTCTACGGCAATCTATATACAAGAGCTGGAGAAAACGGCACTATTCCTCTCAAGGGCCGGATTGACCGTGTAGATCAAGGCGTTCGCAAAGAAAAGAAGATGATGACATGTGGGTGTATATGTCATATACGGAAAAACACACACACACACACACACACACACACACACACACACACACACACACACACACACACACACACACACACACTATTGTTAGCAAGGTGTGTGACAATGACAAAAAGCAAGGGAAAACTCTTAGGTCATTGCTGATCATTTTTTCCCTCTTTTTTATTTCCAGTTCTCTTCTACCCACACTCTCCACCCCCTCCTCCACCATAGCTCCCCTCGTTCTCCTCTCTCTTTCATGTGACTTAAACTGCTGTTCGTCCTTTTGGTATTTTCATACATGTACTTCCTTCAAGCTTTAAGTGCAGAAAGCACAAGCTAGATGTAGATGGTCATACCAAATCTCTCAAAATCCCCAGAACTCCCACAGTCTTTCCATTTATACTTAAAAAAGATGGATATACCGGCCTGTATATTGTTTTCTTGTCTGCAGATACTTGCAAATTGTTTGCTTTTCGACCTTCTTGCTATGCGTTATTACAGCCACCCCGGTTCCAGCCCAGCTGCCGGTTCCAGTTACTCTGTGGTCCCTCTTGGCCCCGACCCTGAGGTCTGCCACCGTGGCTCCTTATGTACTTAGTAACAACTTATGATAAACCCCACATTCTGATTTCTTTTATGTCACGAAAACCCTCATCAGAAAGCATGTAAAAAAATATGTGCATGCTACGTGAAATGTGAAAATGTACTTTTTATCTAAGCGTCACTTCAACGCGTCCCAACGAATAAAATTGACGTCTGAATGTCCCTTCTGTATGTGCATCAAGCGCTCACGTTTACTGACGTAGTAGAGCTCTTTACAGCTTTAAAACCTATGAGATGCAAGTTTCATATACCCAGGCTTCTCTTCAGTCCTCACTCATCCCCGACACACACACCCCTCCTCCATTCCACTCCACCCTTATAATAAAATTGTGTCGTGACAGAGAATTCTATATTCTGTACACTCCACTGCCTCGTAACGGGGAAGTAAAAGCTAGAAGAAGAAAGAAGAAGAAGAAGAAGAAAAGGAGGAGGAAGGAAGCAAGGGTGGAAGAAAGGGCAGAAGCCGGAAAGAAAGAGGCAGAAGACAGAAGAGAAGCAACAGACAAAGAGAAATCGATAGGAAATGAAAGATAAAAGAAAAGAGACAATTTTCGAAGAGAAAGAAAAAGAGAAACTTTTTTTCCTTACACTGTGCTAAGAACCATTCTTATTTTGACCGGATATGAAAATATTGCAAGTGGGGTGAACTTGTGTGGTCAGGTATTTCTTGTGTGTGTACCAACACAAACGAAATTGTCTATGATGTTGTCTTATGAATCCGTATGGACAATGTCAGTTTCACCGAATGGAAGAGGGAATCATGACTTCCGACTTACAGGAATGTCGACTAGCCAGCTGTGTGCAAGAGGGGGAAGTATAAGCTTAGAATAGCCTTTCATCACGTTTTTAAATGGCACGGAAGAAACTATCATCTCCTCTGCCCTAAGTTCGTCAGTGTCTCCCCCACTTCATAGAAAGAGAGAAAAAAAAAAGAAAGAAAGAAAGACACAACGCCGAAGGATAGAAAGGAAAACAAATTTACAAACAGAAAAATAAATGCTTTTAAGAGATAGAAGCTGTTTATGTTCTTTACGCTGAGCAACTTTGCTTCTTTTTGCGAGACATTTTACAACCATTGAGTCTGTAAACTTGAGCGTACTCGTAACGTGTATGGGATCCAAGTGGAAATCGATTTATCCGATTGCGTGGAGAAGGAAATCACGTCGACATACGCGAACCTCGACTTATCCGATGACAACTGATCCGGTATAACTTTAGTCACTTGAAGAAGTTGTAGTCTGGACAGAAAAACAAAATCTGCTAAACTGAACGGCGACTCATCCCTGTGCCAACTTTCCATCCCTGTGTGTGTGTGTGTGTGTGTGTGTGTGTGTGTGTGTGTGTGTGTGTGTGTGTGTGTGTGTGTGTGTAAACAGACTTTGGACTGAGAAATGAAAGATATCCAAAATGCTAAATTTGATGTTCGCTTAATTTTTGTGGATTTCGCCGTGGTGTGGGTGTGCAACTTTTTGTCAGAAGAAAAGAGATAGTTTCCTTTGATTCAGTGGCAAACGAGTTGGTTTCCTGTTGTCCACGTATGTTTTTTATCAAAATGCATTCATAATGCACGACCAAAAAGCAGCATCAATCAGCAAGAAGTCTCCCATGAATGTACCTGAGACAGACAGAGAGAGAGAGAGAGAGAGAGAGAGAGAGAGAGAGAGAGAGAGAGAGAGAGAGAGAGAGAGGGAGAGAGAGAGAGAGAGAGATGTTGGGTTGGAAAAGAAAAATTGAGTTAAAACTTCCCTGTTGCTTGCCGCTTCCTCCATAAAATCCATCATGAGACGACCATAGCCTCACTCCAAGCAATGACTGAGTCGACTTCCATGAGCAGGAATGGCAAACTGTGCTCCCTAATCAAACCTGTTTGCAACATCATGCTAAGTAATACTCCAATTTCCAATCGAAGCAGACTATGACTTAAAAAAAAAACATGACATAACAAAATAATATATTCTTTGCTTAATCGAATACCTTCAAAGTAATAATACTGAGCTAGCTGGAGTCCTATGTTTGCCTTATTTCAACTGATAACATAAGACCTTCCATTCAACTTGTTAATGACTCAATCGACGGAAGACAATTTTCAGCGATGTCAAAAGGACGTCTACCAGTTCAAAGGGATATAACTTCCTGTTGAGCGACTTTTTAGAAAAAAAAAGGGAAGTTCACTCCCTTCTCTTACCTGAAGCTTCGTCTCGTATTGGCGACAGTTACCAGATAACCTTTTAGTGTTGTACTACACACACACGATTAAATTTACTACTTAAAAAAAAAACAGTCCAAAAAGCCGTCCCAACATAGATTTCATAACAAACAACGCACGGGTTCAGTCTGAAAGACATTCGCTGATTTGCAGCTATTTCGATAGACTGAACAAAATTTAATGCAAGTTTTAACTCAAAAATGACATTATTCAGTCAAGTCCGAAGTTCCCGAAGACTATGAACAGGCATCTTCATTAACCCAACCTTGATGGATTTCACTAGAATCAGCTACGTACATATTGACAGAGATATGGGCCCAGTCATGACCATCTGGAACTGTGTAGTTTGAAGTTTTAAAAAAGGTATGATTTTAATAAACATTGCGACCAAAACCGTGTGACAACTGATTTAAAAGAAAAAAAAAAAAATCTTGATACTTCAAAACGCATTCAATCAAGCTCTGAAATCCTTCAGTCTCCCTTCACAAAGAGAAATCATGTAGAAATTGTATGTGTAGAGACAATGCGTTTAGAATTACCGGAAATATGAGCCTAGATAAGCCTACCCTATACTCCCACCTTAGCCCCTCCACCACTGTCCTCCTTTCTGCCATCCGCTCTTTTCTTTTTCTTCCTCCCATGGGCACAGACAGCAGCAGTCTTCTGATCTTGACACCAGGATAGGACGTCATTGTCTCTTGAGCAGGAAACCACCAATTTTCCAAATCACTCCCGCCAGGTCTTATTTCCTGTACACTTCTCCATTTCCCGCTAACCCACCTCCGGATCTGGCAGCATATCTGGTAATTCTGGAATCTTCTGGAGATGTTTACTGCTGCGTCTGATGATGCCATGAGAAGAGTCAATGAGATAGGATCTTCCACTGGAATCAGCAGGACCCCAAACTTGTCCCTAGTCCTGCCAGTTCTTGTCACGTTCTGTTTTTATGTGAACTGCATCATTTGGCTGAAGTTCTGGCAACGCACGCACACCATGTCTGTTGCCATAGAATTTCTTGTAGCTCTGTTTCGTTTTCTGGTCAGAAATGCGAATGTCTCTGTCCTTGTGGCACAGGCTAAAGACGCGTCGGAAGAACTGGTACCTTGGTCCGGAGTTGTCTTCCCATCAGCATGACGGAAGGACTAATGCCAGTGGCAGGGTAATGAGTTGCTCTGTAGGTCATCAACGCCGTATTTGAATCTGCCTGGGCAAGAATTGTCTTTGCAGTCTTCACGGCAGATTCGGCGGCGCCATTGGCTTGTGGAAAGTGTGGGTTTGACGTATGGTGGTCAAAACCAAACGCTTTTGCAAATTCAGCCCTGTCATAAGAGTTAAATGGTGGGCCATTGGGCTTACTACAACATTTGGTATTCCATGTGTGGCAAAAATCTGCTTGGAACGTAGAATGGCTTCCACGCTGGTCAGTGATGTGACTTGCTCAATCTCAATCCATCTTGAGTAATAGTCAATCACACACCAGGTAGCTCTTTTCCTTGAAATTTGGCGAAGTCAGCTCCAAGTCTTGACTATGGCCGTTGCGGAAGTTCAGTCGGACGTAGCGGTTGGTGTCGCTGTGCTGGCTTGTTTTCCTGACAGATTTGACAGTTTTCCATGAGGCACTTCAAGTCATCTCGGAGACCTGGCCAAAAAAAGACAGTCAGCTTAGCAAATTCAAGGCATTTTGATAGACCTTGATGGCTCTGATGGAGTTTTTGCAGAACCTCTGCTCGCTGGCTTGCTCGAACCATGACTCTGTCTTGATAAATAACCAGTCTATTTACAACAGAAAGGTCTTGACCTTTTCATACGGTCGCAGTGTCAATGGAACCTGCTCAGGTCATCCCTCATGAATGAACTCAATGACTTTCTGAAGATCTTCATCTTCATCAGTCACAGCTCGCAGTAACTTGAATCTCCGGTCAGTGATTGACACAATGACTGTACCAAATCAATGTGTAAGTCAGCTTCTGCAGCATTTTCCATGTCTTCTTCTTGCATCGGTAAAGGGCTGCGACTTAGGCAGTCAGCAACGACTAAGTCCTTGCCTGGTACGTGGCGCAGAACTGCGTTAAAAACGTGCCATCCTCATAAGAAGTCGTTGACACCTTGGGGGGTGCTTGTTCTAAATCTGTTGTGGACATCAGAGGAACAAGTGGTCGATGGTCAGTGAGGAGTTGAATGAACTTAGTCCCACTAGGTACTTGTAAAACTTTTCACAGGCCCATACACTTGCTAGACATTCTTTCTCGATCTGACTGTATTTCTGCTCTGATGATGTCAGTGTACGAGAAGCGAAGGCAATGGGCTGGAGTTCACCTTCGTCATCTCTCTGAAGAATCACTGCACCCAGCCCGTGGGAAACTTGATCGGCACTCGCTACAGTGGGACGTTCAATGCTGTAGGAATTCAGGGATGGAAGACTGCTGATAACGTTTTTCACAGGATCAAATGCGTCACCCTGTGGACTATCCCATTGCTACTGGACATCCTTTTTCAGGAGATCTGTGAGCGGTTTCATTGCTGTTGAGAGATCCTTGGTGAATCGGCCAAGATACTGAAGCATGCCCATTACACGCTTGAGCTCGGTCACATTCTTTGGTGGCTCCAACTTCATGATGGCGTTGACCTTAGCAGGATCAGGTCTGATGCCTTTGGCATTGATCAAGTGAGCAAAGAAGGACACCTCCGACTTGCTGAAGTGACACTTGTCACGGTTCAGCCTTAGTCCAGAGTTCTCAAAGCCCATGTAATGCCAGTGACAGTCTCTCATCATGTTCTTTCTGTGTCGCACCGTGGATAATGATATCAGCCATGATGACTTCGCAGCCTGGAAGTCCATTCAGTGTCTCTGACATCTTGCGCTGAAATTCTTCACTCCCAGCACAGACTCCCATGGGAACACGCAGGAAACAGTAGCGTCCACAGTTTGTAATGAACGTGGTCAGATGCGCACTGTCAGGATGTAAAGGCACCTGCCAAAATCCGCTTGAGAACATCAAGCGTGGAAAATATTTTTGAGCCTGACAATTCTGGAGCTATGTCCTCTAGACTGGGCAAAATCAGATGTGGTCTCTTGATGTTCTGATTTAATTTCTTGAAATCAACACATAAAACGAATTTCCCATTCTTCTTCTTAACTGGGACAATGGGCGCACAATAGTCAGTGGCTGTCGTTACTTTCTTCATCACGCCATCTCTATCCATTCTATCAAGCTCCTCCTTCACTTTTGCTTGCTGTGGAAAGGGGATACGCCTGGCTGTGTGAAGGCAGTAGGGCTTTGCATTCTCCTTCAGTACCAGCTTCACCGGCTCTCTGTCTTGAGAAGACCTGTTGAGCCAAATATGTTGTCACTGACTCTAGTTTCTTCAAGACGTTTCACTAGTCCCATGGCTTCTGAGACGGATCTTGCAAATAAGTTGGCACCCACCGATGTGGTACTACAATGACACGAAAACTCTTACGATCCTTATTTCTGTTCATTTTAGTCACACATTCTCCTACAATGTCGACTTTCCCACTGGAGAATTCACGTTTGGAAAAAGGAGGATGCAGACAGGGGCGGTTGTCTTGGCAGCTACTGGAAGTCACATTCTTTCAGGATAGTCACATCTGCACCTGTGTCAATCTTAAATGATACAGACCTGCCATAAAAAGACAATTCCACTGTCCAAGCACTGCGCTTTTCTTGG
>JADBJO010000416.1:60000-72500 GCA_016801955.1 Conus betulinus | reverse complement strand
TTTTAACAGATGTTGCTCCCCAAGGGGTTGAGCACTTTAAGAATTTATCAGGCATTTTAGTGGTATTTACATTTACACACACACACACACACACACACACACACACACACACACACACACACACACACACACATTCTATATATATATATATATATATATATATTCGAACCCTTGGCGGTCGGAACACCACAGAACTATGGACTGTGGTGTGTCTCTATGTGACGCCAAGAACACAGACGCAATCAGCCGTGTCTCCCTGATGAGTCCGATCCAGCCAGCGGACGAAAGGCCACAGAGCAGGCGATACATATAGATCTGTTTTGAGAGGGATTGTGATAGTTTCCCTATGCAGCTAGTGAAGGGTTTACATATTTATGATATACATTTTCCCATTTACTTCATCTTCAATTTTTTTTTTCTCTCAATTTCAAATCTTTTGCCAAGTCATTACTATAATGATGGAAGAATTGTTAACCTGCACTTGTTTTCCCCCACTACTTAATTGTTCAGCATTATATATATATATATATATATATATATATATATATATATATATATATATATATATATATATATAATTTCGTTATTCCTCCTCAGTGGGTGCCTCTTGGTGGTGTTTTGCCTGGATATTTACCAGACCTCCCGTCGCGCATCCTTCACTGGATCCACCGACATGCCACCCAATCTCCAAAGTTTGTTACTAGAACTGAGGAGATTTACGGACAAAATGGCACGCTACCGTTCACACAGTGTGATTTTATGATGAGATGTATTGAGCATCAGACTATTCCCAAAGGTATGACATTAAAATTTGGTTTTGACGCATTACCTAAGGTGGACTTTTTGCATAAAAACGTGAAAGACCTGATGTACTCTACTAGCCGATATATTTTAAAAACATGTAGAGAAACGTATCAGTCACTGTCGGAAATGGAAACAGGGACACTTCATGCTGTTATGTACAATATCTATCAGTGCGTCAACTGCTTGGAATTTGAAGGAATACGGAAATTTCAGATGAAACTCTACAGTGACCTCAAATGTCTATACTATAAGAAGAAATTCAAGAAACTCCAGACTTTGCTGGCTCAAATAGACGACAATATCAAACTTCATCAGGTGAAAAAAAACGGAAGTGCCGTCGCTTTAAACGCCCTACATGAGTCCCAGACTAGAAGCGGTTATCAACCACATGAAGAAGTAAAATCTGAAAGTCTTCAATCTTTCTGGTATTGAAATGTCCTCTGAAAAGTTGAAAGTGTTGACTCTTGGTCCGAAATCTCTGCCCGACCCCTCGGACTCTAGACACACAGCAGTTATCCCAGGATGTACGTGAGGGGTGTAGAAGGCTACGTTTAACAGAAATGTTTTATGACGACCTTCAGGACGATGATGATGATGAGAGAAGAAACTCCCCCTCGTTTTTTACAAGAAAACTTTTTACCCCCCCCCCCCCCCCCCCCCCCCCCCCCCCCCCTGTGTGAAGAGATGCAGCACTGGACGCTTACTGCGACGACGTCATAGAACGACTTACCTCAACCCACCAGCCCAGTAAAAGACCCAGAGACAACCTAACCACCAGTGAACGCAGAGCACTCCGTGAACTCAAACAACTAGTTCATAATAGAATAATTAGGATCAGTAGAGCTGGTAAAGGGGGCTCCATCGTAATCCTGAATACTGAACAATATACACAGGAAGCATTTAGACTACTTAGCGACCCCTACATTTATGAGCGTGTTGACCATGACCCTACTGCTAAAATAGCCACCGAGTCCAACAAGATCATAGACAAATTAAAGACCAAATCCTATATTAACGACAACACACATAAGTGGGCCAGGTTAGATCCCAGAAACACACGTACAAATATTTTTTTACCATTTACCGAAAATACATAAAAGTCTTATAACCCACCTGGTCGCACCATAGTCCTCTAGTGTAGGAGGACCTACTGAAACTCTTTCTAAACTGGTTGATTATTGGCTTAGAGACTATGTCACCCCGCTTACCTAGCTATGTACAGGACTCTACACATGTGCTCAGACTAGTGAATGAATGGAACACCAAACTGGGTCCTTTTCCTCCAACTACGAAACTGGTAACCATTGATGTTGTTAGTCTTTATACCAACATTCCCCATGACGAGACAGAAACATCCGTGGATCATTTTTATCGCTTCAACCCTGTGAAAAAGGTCCTCCCGGGCCAGTTCTCCTTGAAATTATTAGACATATTAAAAAAAAAAAAATTTTGTTTTTACTTTTGAAGAGGCCATTTACCGACAAAAGTCAGGCACAGCTATGGGCACCCCCATGGCACCTACTATTGCCAACCTATTCATGGGTGGTTGGAAAGGCGCCTACTTGAAATGAGTCCCATAAAAATAAACCCAGAAAACTGGAAAAGATTTATTGATGATATTTTACTGTTGTGGACGGGCACTGAATCGGACCTTGATCGTTTCAGTGATTTTCTTAACTCTTTTCACCCTTCCATCAAGTTTACAGTAAATAGCTCTTTTACTGAAATACTCTTCTTAGATATCCTTTTAAAAAACTTGAGAACGGGTACATTAGCACCGATCTGTACACGAAACAGACCGATGCCATGCATACCTACATTTTAAATCTTGCCAGCCACTCCATTGCATAAATAATGTACCTGTCAGCCAGTTTTTACGTTTACGACGCGTTGTGTTCCAATGTGGCAGAGTTTAAAAACTAACAGTGAAGACATGACTCAGCACTTCCTACGCCGTGGTTATCCCCTCTCCATCCTTCTAAGAGCTAGGCAGAAAGCAGAAACACCCCTAGAGACTGGATGCATCAGAATACAGGTCTAAAAGAAAAAAAAATCCAGAGTATCTTTAGTTGTAACACATAATCCTTTAAATCCCCCACTGCAAACCTGGCTGAAAGAACAACTACCGGTTCTGCACAACAGTACTAAGATGATGAGAAAGGCTGCACCAGTCCAACCAATTGTGGGGGAAAGGAACTGTAATTCCCTGAAAAACATTTTAATGCCCTCTGCCCTACCACTCTCAGTTGCAGCCCAAGGTGAAAGGATGTTATAGATGCTTGAAAAAAATGTGTAATATGTGTAGAACACGATGCAAAGTAAATATTTTACTAGTTCTAGAACAGGAGAAAAGTTTACCATAAGAGACAAGCTGGACTGTGAGAGCAGTAATATCATCTATCTGTTATTCTGTGATAAATGCCAACATGCACAGTACGTGGGTGAAACTAAAAAATTCTCTGAAAACAAGATTCTACCAGCATAGGTCAAACATAAAAAACCAACACCGGTACCTTAGTCACACGACATTTTAATCAAAATGACCATTCTCAGACAGAAATGAAATGTATTGTAATAGAAAGAGTGTGGTATCTTAACCTCACCTCAAGGCTTAAAAGAGAAGTATTCTGGATCCACAAACTAAAGACTTTATTTCCTTTGGGGCCCTCAATACTTTGGAGGCATAATTGTCAGTTTCCTTTCTTCTCCCTTCCCTTCCTCCCCTTACCCCCTCACCTCTCATTTTAATCTATTCTATGTATGTATTTAATTAGCATAGTTTGTGGCTATTAAAAAGGGTTTTTTTTTAATTTTTTTTTTTTTTATATTCATAGGGCCCACTCTCAATACTATTTTAAATGCAGACTTAATTTCTTTTACTGAATAAAGTGAGGCAGTGAGTGAATGATAGTGTGTGTATGTAAATGTGTAATGTCTGTGCGTGTGTGTGTACGCGCGCGCGCGCGCGCGCGCGCGCGCGCGCGCGTGTGTGTGTGTGTGTGTGTGTGTGTGTGTGTGTGTGTGTGTGTGTGTGTGTGTGTGTGTGTGTGTGTGTGTGTGTGTGTGCGTGTGCGTGCGTGTGTGTGTGTGTGGTGTGGGATGGGGGGTGGGAGATGGTTGGGAGGGGGGAGGGGAGGGGGAGGGAGGGGGGGGAGTGTGTATGTTGCTGTTATTGTGGCTGGTATGGGTGTTGGTGATGCTGGTGTTGTTATTGCTGGTTTTATCCTTTCTGTTGTCGATTTTAATGTATAGGGGTGGTGGGGGGAGTGGGATGAGTGGGGTGATTCGTTTTCTATTCTGTATGTTCATTTTTATATCTGTGTACTATTTTTTATGCCTTTCCGTCCTATTGGACATCTCTTATTTGGTGTGGAAGGTATTATCAGACTCACTGTCTTGCAATGCACTTCTTATCTCTTCTTGTTTAGTTATATTGCCTTCTAGCCCCCACCCCCACCCCAAACCCCACCACCACCACCCCCCCTTTTTTTCCCCCCACAGGCCCCCTTCTCGCCCCCCCCCCCCCCCCTTTTTTTTCTTTTTTTTTATTCCCCACCGTAACAACGTAACCCCCCCCCCTTCCTCCCTCACTTTTTCACCCCTTTTCCCCCCTCTCTCTTTCTCTCCCTCTGACTCTCTCTCTCTCTCTCTCTCTCTCTCTCTCTCTCTCTCTCTCTCTCTCTCTCTTTCTCTCTCTCTCTCACACTCTCTGTCATGTTTGGCTGTCTGGATTCCAGTCTGTTAACCCCATACTTCCATCTCTCTCTCTCTCCCCTTTGACTCTCTCTCTCTCTCTCTCTCTCTCTCTCTCTCTCTCTCTCTCTCTCTCTCTTCTTCTCTCTCTCTCTTTCTCAATGCCTACTCTTAACCCCGCCCTCCCTCTCCCCCCCCCGCCACGTCTCTCTTCCTACCTCTTTGTCTGTCTGCCTACCTGGTTTTTTTCCCCCCCCCCCCCCCCCCCTGTGCCTCTCTCTCTCTCTCTCTCTCTCTCTCTCTCTCTCTCTCTCTCTCTCTCTCTCTCTCTCTCTCCCTTACTCCTTTCATTCCCGCTCCGCCCCTCCTTCCTTCTCGATATGACCGTAGAATTGAATAGTGGGTAACAGACTATATTGATTATGTGGCAGGATACGTTCTCATTTATGTTTTTTAATATATCTGTATGTTGTTCCTTGTAGACCACAGTGGATAGTTATGTTATGACGTTACACTGTTTGAACTTACACTTAATGGAAAGTATATGATTTTTAACTTGGACATTCTCTACAATTTAAAATATGGTAACGTTTGATGTCGTATATTTATATTATCTCTTTGAGATCTTCAACTATACTGCTGAGGCACGCTTTTGTCTGGAAATCAGTCTTTCATGGAACTTTTTGTTTGTCTCTTACAGGGACACTTTATACAGACAAAAATACTTTTCTTGTGATCGTTGGAAAAGAAATACTTGAGATGTACTCGTGCCCCCTACTTCCCCTTTCCCCTGCTCCCCCCTCCCCCCCCCCCCCCCCCCCCCCCCCCCCCCCCCCCCCCCCCCCCTTTTTTTTCTTTTTTTTTTTTCCCTAGCCTTTTCCTTCCAACAACTTTCCCCTCTTCCCCTCGCCCTCTCTCTCTGTGCGCGCAAGAGGTCTCTCTCTCTCTCTCTCTCTCTCTCTCTCTCTCTCTCTCTCTTTTCCTACCCCTATTTTCTCGTGTTCCCCGTAGCTTACTACCCTTCCACCGTTGTATTTTCTCTAAGCATTGGAACTGTGGTGAACTGTTTTTTTTTAAAAGTGTGAACGGAGGCTGCTACGTGCAATTCACTCATTAAAGTCCCTTGAGGAAGGCCAGAAGGTCGAAATATTGGGAAAGATTTTACGTGATTGTTGTTAACTTCTCTCTTTATATATATATTGGGAAGATTTTACGTGATTGTTGTTAACTTCTCTCTTATATATATATATATATATATATATATATATATATATATATATATATATATATATGGGCCGAATCTGTGGTCTTCAGTGTTGCCAACCAGGCCATTTCAACAGTTTCAGAAGAGCCAGTCAAGAGCCTTGGAAGATGGTATGATGATACGCTGAAAGACACACAAAGAGAGCAAAGAAACCAAAACAGATGTCGGAAGAAGGCTTTGGAGACCATTGACCAGTGTGGGCTCCTTGGCAAATACAAGGTCTGGTGTCTGCAGTTCATGCTGATACCAAAGCTCCTATGGCCACTGATGATATACGCATCTGCACCAGCATAGGCAATGGAATCCAAAATGAAACAAGTTCACAAGGAAATGGCTTACCCCCTGTCTGACTGACATAGCGCTGTACTGTCGCCAAGCAAAGCTGAAACTACCACTGAAATCCATCCTGGAGGAATACAAAGCAGGGAAGATCAGACTTCAAAACATGCTGGAGGACTCATGAGACAAGGTGGTAGAAGCAATCAAGCCCCAGCTGAAGACAGGCAGAAAATGGGAAAGTTCAAGAGGCGATGGATTCTGCAAAAGAAAGTCTCAAGATCGGAGAAATAACAGGACACACACAAACCAACAGACAAGGACTGGGAATGACCAAAACTGAATGGTGGTCAAAGGCCAAAGGAAAAGCCAAAAGAGACATGATGATTCGGGAGATGAGAAAAGAAGAAGACCAAAAAAGACTCCAAAAAAAAGCAGTCCAGCAGAGCCAGCAAGGGCAATGGACAACGTGGGAGAATGCACTCCAAAGAATGCATTTGGAATGACATTTGGCACATGGCCCCTCTCAGGATCAGCTTCATTCTCAGATCTGCATATGACCTGCCCTCAAATGCAAACCTGGTGAAGTGAGGAAAAAACATACGATCCTTCATGCCCCCTCTGCCATGGAAAACAAACAGTGGAGCATGTTCTTAGCTCATGTAAAGTAGCCCTGGCTCAAGGGAGGTACACATGAAGGCACAACCAAGTGCTCAAAGAGATTGTACAAGTAGTCTAGGCTAGTAGTACCAACACCACAAAAGGGGAAAATCAGGACTCCAAAAGCAGCACCGGCAACATTCTTCACGGCAGGAGGCAGCGAATCATGGCCAAGAACACCAGTGCCACTCGGAACATGCAGGCAGAGTCTGCTGGACGGGGCAGATGACTGGGAGTGCACTGCAGACCTCCCAGAATGGAAGAGTCACCCATAGATCATCAGCAAGAGTGGCATGAGACCAGACATAGTAGTCCACTCTCAGTCAACCAAACAGCTGATCATGATCGAGCTCACGATGCCATATGAGAACAGAATGGAGGCAGCTCAAATCTACAAGAATGAAAAGTATGCTGATCTGACAAACAGCCTGAGGAGAGAAGGCTATCAGGTCAAAGTCCACACAGCAGAAATTGGAGCTAGGGGGTTTGTAGGAACGTCTGCATACAGCCTCAAACAGCTCTCAGTTGCAGGGAGGGAAAAAAACAGAGCCCTGAAAGCAATGGCAGAAGCAGCAGAGAGGTGTTCAAGCTGGATCTAGTCAAGGAGGAACAAAAATGAACTTCATAAGGCTTAAATTTCCTACAAATATCAGGTGTCCAAGTGGCTCAGTGGTTAATGCGCGAGTCATTAAGTGGAAAATGAGCATGTCCAGAGGGGCATGGGTTCGAATCCCAGCCATGGCTCGTCCCGAGATGGGAAAAAAAATGGGGCAGCAGAGGGGGCATCCGGAGTCATGAACCGGGTGTGGCTCAACCCCCCCTAGAGAGTCAGGAGGTAAGGGCCGAAACACTTGTTTGAAAGGGGCTTCTCTTCTGAGGACTCTCTGCCACGCTCTCCACGAATGTCTTTCTAATATTAATATTAATATTATATATATATATATATATATATATATATATATATATATATATATAGAGAGAGAGAGAGAGAGAGAGAGAGAGAGAGAGAGAGAGAGAGAGAGGTCACTCACTGCTTTATGTGAAGGCGACTACCTGTTAGTTAATAACATTCATCATCTTACCCTCTAAGGGATCACAATACTGCCGATCATTATATGCTACTTACCGGAATACACCAGGTCGGAGCTGCTTCCACATGTTTTTCTTCCCCAGCGGACGAATGTTGATGCTGTTGACGAGGAAATGTAAAAAAAAAAAAAAAAAAACAAACAAAAAACAAAAAAAAAACCGCTCAGAACACACACACACACACACGCGCGCGCGCGCGCCCCACACACACACACACACACACACACACTCACAGACACTTTCCATGTAAATATCGTGGCGTTGAATTCAGTTTGGTTGCTAAAAGCGCATGCACTCAATGTTTTTTTTTTTTCTCAAAAGACAGTTTAAACAGGGCGAAGATTCACCTGGCACCAACTACATTTTTTTTTTTTTTTTTTTTTTCTTTTTTTTTTGATTCTTTGATACGTGTGTGGGAGGGAAAAAAAAACAATTTGCTCTTTTCCAAAAAAACAAAACAACAAAAACAACAACAGCAAAAAAAAACAACAACAAAAACAAAAGAAAAAAAAAACTGCACTGGCGGCGTTTCAGTGACTGCTTTTTTGTATAAATGAAATCTTGAGTTCAGCCGTTTTTCATTTGTTAGAGAATAGTTTTCAATGTGCAACGGGCAAACATAGAATCGAATTTCTTCAAAATCCTTTCGAATTTATGAACGAGAGCGAACGAGTGAGCAAGCTGAAAAGTGATAAACAGAGAGGGTGGAGGGGTGGTGGTGAGGAGGGGGTTACAGAACAAAACGAACGAAACGACTCCATGTCATGCAATGTAGGCCGGTACTCTTTTCAAATCAGATGGAATGAATTTCATAACAGCGATGCGTGCATATTTGAAAAAAAAAAATAGCAGTGTCACAAATAGCTATGTACACTGACAAATATGAACAGCAAGTACAACTTCAATGCAAACAGAAGAAGTGTAACTATCAATAGAATTATCAAAGGGGTCATTCTACATCAGACTGACATACTCTGGTGTGTCAACACTGCGAAGAAAAAGAAAAGATCCAGAAAGGAAGAAACGTCTTTAAAAACACACACAATAAAGGATCACTTCAAACAGAAAACAAAACAAACAAGTGGAGAAATATATACTATATCAGAAAAAAAAAAGTGAAGCACTAAACACGTACGTACTTGTAACAGTTCACAAACACAATCATCTATCTTTGTCTCCCTGCAAAAGAACAAACTATTCTAAGAACATCAATATAATTTGTTTACATGAATTTTTTTTTAGTGGAAGTCTGGAAGCTGCACTATACATGATTTTGTACTTGGACTTGAAGACAACGAAACAATACTTTTGGAAGGTGTCAAAAGAAAAACACTTCAATCATATAGCGAGCACTGTACAGTTTAGATTAATTTTGAACCTGTTTCAGATAAAAACACACACACACACACACACACACACACACACACACACACACACACACACACACACACACACACACACACACACACACACACACACACACACACGCACACACACATACACACACACACACACACACACACACACACACACACACACACACACACACACACACACACACACACACACACACACGCGCGCGCGCGCGCGTGCACGCATACATGCCCTCGCATACAACGTACATCACTTACACGCGCACATACAGAGAGAGAGAGAGAGAGAGAGAGAGAGAGAGAGAGAGAGAGAGAGAGAGAGAGAGAGAGAGAGAGAGAGGGGGGGCAAATTGTTTCAAAGACTACAATTTCAAAACCGTCAGCTCTAAAAATTCGCTTAGGAAAACTCACCACCGTTTCTCTTTGCCTTACGAGAATCTTGCGCCAACTGCAGGGCTGTGTCAGTTTTGCCACTGTAGCTTCCTGCGTTGCTTTCATTGCTTCCAAGTTCGTCTCCAGTGCCAGAACTCTTTTCACCGTCACCAGCTCCAGGTTTGACCCGCACGCCATCCCGGAATGCCTGATCAGAAATAGGCACCACACTGACAAACACAAGCGCTTCTCTCTCCTCTCTCTCTCTCTGTCTCTGTCTCTCTGTCTCTCTCTCTCTCTCTCTCTCTCTCTCTCTCTCTCTCTCTCTCTCTCTCTCTCTCGCGCGCGCGCGCGCGCGCGTGTGTGTGTGTGTGTGTGTGTGTGTGTGTGTGTGTGTGTGTGTGTGTGTGAAAAATTCCTATAGTAGAAGGATGCCAGTATGTTTGTCAAAAGACAGAACTGAAACATTGATGGATCACAGCTTTCCAACAATAATGGTTTGATACTAGAGTAAATGACGATCAGCCGCAGTGCAACAGAGAATTACTCAAGATTTCCGTCTTTGGATCGGAACGGATTTGAAATACTGAAAGTATGTGTGAAAACTGTAACTTCTGCATTGACGTTTGGTTAAATTTGAGTGTTTTATTTGACTGAATCAGACCAATTAATCAATCAAATATTTATTGTCCTCATTGAGAAAAAAGGAAATGTGTCTTGCTGTTTACGACAAGAACACGTACGCAACTAAACTGAGATATCAATAAATCAAATGCTCAAAACTGTTCACTGTTTTCAACAGTCCTAAACCAGAACTAGCTGCTGATATACAACTGACCTGGAGGTGGTCCTCTTGAGTTTTTGGCTGCAAGGAGTGATTAGTGTTTCCATCAGCATTGGTTTATATGTTTGTAGTCTTTGACGTAGGGAAAGTGAAAACTGTCATCGAATCACACTTTTAAAAATATGTATATCTTTTAACCTCTTATCTATTTTGGATGTGAGCGTACGAGTGCACACACACCCACACCCACACCCACACCCACACCGCGCACACACGCGCGAACGCACGTACGCACGCCCGCACACTCGCACACGTGCTTCCGCTGGCATAAATACACACACACACACACACACACACACACACACACACACACACACACACACACACACACACACACACACACACACACACACACACACACACACACACACACACACACACACGCACACACACGCGCGAACGCACGCCCGCACGCCCGCACACACACGCACGCGTGCTTCCGCTGGCATAAATACACACACACACACACACACACACACACACACACACACACACACACACACACACACACACACATACACACACACACACACACTCGTATTAATCAATATTATACGTACATAGCCTGCTGCATGGAGTCTAGGAGTTCCTTCATTTCGTGGAGTTCTTCCAGAACATTCTGTCCAGAACTCGGTGCCATCGTGGTGGTTGGCGTGACATGTTCCCCTTTCAGACCAAGCAGAAGACTGAACCAGAGCAAGACTACCGTAGACATTTTGGCCATTTTCCAGCGAGAAAATGTTTAGTTGACGCTTAAATTTCAGGGAAAAGACCGAAATATGGACGCCAAGGATACCTTCTGAAGTCTGCTGAGACTATATGAGGATGGCTGAGAACATGAACTGATTCGTGTAAAACAGACCGCCTGACGAGCTTTTGAGCTGCTGACTCCGTTTATAATTGTGTTCACGGTCCGAGAGTGTGAGCTCCGGTGTTGTGATTACCGAACGATAATCACCCGGACAATCTGTATTGGTAAAATGACACTTGGACATATATCAGCTGACAACTCTCCCCTAAATCATTTAAGTCTGAACTGCTCAGTGGTTGGGCGCCAGGTTCACAGTTGACTTCCTGAGTTCGATTCCTGCTGTCATTCTAAATGAAAGCTGGCAGTGTGTGGACGTTGTGGTCGAGACACTGTGTTAGCCTCTGCAACCTTCTAACGCCCCTCCTGCCCATTCTCTCACCCCACCCTCGCCACGTAATGAACTGATTTAGCCTACTCCCTCAACGCCTTGGTTAAGCCATACACACCCAGAACCAAACAAATACAATTTACAACGAATACTGGATGCCCAGTTTGTTTCGTCATAAGAATGTAAATAAAACAATGTACAGTACGTTTTTCGTCGTGATCTTGTCTCATCCATTCTTGTCAACCTTAGCCAGTATCTTACACTCCTGACTGCAGAACTTATGTAAATGGGGCATCTGTTTTGAACACCTAGAATTTTTTTTTTTACGAGCAAACAGGAGCACCTTTTCACAATGACGAGTTGCATTAATTAGACCACACAATTCAGCTGATCGTGCTTGTGCGTCAATTAATTTTAGATATACAAAAAGGGAATTTCAATTTAATGAAAGTAATGTTTGAGATATACATAACATCTGATGTTTGGGTCTGCTGGCAAGATTTTGACACAACACAGTGAAACTCAATCTTGTTGAAAATCAAATGCCTAAATACTTAAACACTTTAACCACGGGCATAGGGATTCTCTTGTAAGTCCAATGTTCTCTCGCTTCTAAGTATCTACCTTTCCGAAAAATAACTACATGACTTTCAATCGTATTCAGAAGTCTTGATGCCACTCTATGTGGGCTGTCTTGTTTTGTATAAACCTAACTATTGTTTCAGACAAGAGAGCCACATCATCTGCCAAACGTAATAACGTAATCGTAAGTAAATGTAGCACCAAGTTTGCCATTTTTGATCACATTCGACGCTAACGTATTTGTGAATAAAGTACAACACCGGATTAGTAATGTTGCCTTGTTTTACTCCTTTGGTACAGTTGATACAGTCTGTCAGTTTTGAACCTGAACGAATTCTAGTCCCGACTGTAAGACACATGCTATGGATACATCGGAGGATTTCTCCTTTGATACCATTTTCCAA